>JALLAX010000296.1:0-14176 GCA_036939555.1 Discostella stelligeroides
CTGCCAACTGCCACTGCCAAATAAATCTGCGTCATCATTGTTGTTGTGGTGTTCATTTTGCTTTTGTAAGCTGATAATTAAAGTAATGTCTGTGGTATTTCTCCTCGCCAGCTCAATATTTTTTCACGAAAATTGATCCACAAGTAGAATGGTTTATTAGCTTGGAGCGATCCAATTTTTTTGATCCAATGTGTTCGCCATACATTACAGTGGTTGGTTGTTGTGTATGCCAGTTCCAATCGAACAAACCATTGAAAGGACATATCTCCTCGAGGTTTCAATATTTTTTCACGAAAATTACTCGACCTATAGATTGTATTATTATCTCGGAGCGATCCAATTTTCATACTCCGATTTGCAAAGGGGGGCGTTCGCCATTCATTACTGTGGTTGGTTGTTGTATGTACAAGTTCCGATCGAACAAAACCATTGCAAGGACATATCTCATCGTAATTTCAATATTATTTCACGAAAATTATTTGACGTGTAGATTGTTTCATTAACTCGAAGCGACCAAAATTTCATGCTCCGATTCGTGAAGGGGGGCGTTCACCATACATTACTGTGGTTGGTTGGTTCTGATCAAGCAAAACCATTGCAGGGACATATCTCCTCCCAATTTCTATATTATTTCACGAAAATTGGTTAGCGTGTAGATTGTATTATTATCTCGGAGCGATCCAATTTTCATACTCCGATTTGCGAAGGGGGGCGTTTGCCATACATTACTGTGGTTGGTTGTTGTATGTACCAGTTCCGATCAAACAAAACCATTGCAAGGACATATCTCCTCGCAATTTCAATATTATTTCACGAAAATTGATCAGCGTGTAGATTGTTTTATTATCTCGAAGTGATTGAAATTTTATGCTCTTATCTGCGAAGGGAGGCATTTGCTATACATTACTGTGGTTGGTTATTACCAACCGAACAAATCCATTGCAGGGACATATCTTCTCCCAATTTCAATATTATTTCATGAAAATTGATTAGCGTGTAGATTGTAGTATTATCTCGGAGCGACCAAAATTTCATGCTCCGATTTACGAAGGGGGGCGTTCGCCATTCATTACAGTAGTGGATTGTTGGATTGGTGTGTTTGATTTAGGAAAGAGAGGGACGAAGGACGAAAGCATTTTTGTGAGAGTCAAACTCAAACACTTCTCCGGACATGCAGAAAAAGATATCGCGGGATTATGTATGTGTTTTTACATAGGAATCCAATGGTTACACAAAGTGTACCCAAAGTTCGCACAGAAGTACTTACTATTTCACCAGTTCGCAGTCGCGGTTCTCGTCTCTCACAGCATGCAGCATGCAAACAGCAACACCAGCAACATGCTTGACCTGATGATCATGGAGCAAGTCTCATTTCCTTTGAAAAGCGATTCACTATAACTTTATCAAACAACACCAATGGCATGCATTTGTTCCGCCATGTCAGGTCTTTGTTCGGCCGCCGCTGCAGGTGTAGGCTGGTGCTTCTGCACAGCATCCGCTTCGCTGTGTAGCTCCTGGTGCGGAAATGACAAACCGTCGTGAGTGTCGTGTCGAGAATTATCAAATTCTATCTCTTTTTCCTGGTATGATTCAATTATTAATCATGTTGAGATGACTGCCGAATGAATTAACAGG
This sequence comes from Discostella stelligeroides, assembly GCA_036939555.1. Lineage (NCBI taxonomy): Eukaryota > Bacillariophyta > Thalassiosirophyceae > Thalassiosirales > Thalassiosiraceae > Discostella > Discostella stelligeroides. The sequence goes on from JALLAX010000296.1 coordinate 1,636, forward strand.
TCTGTTCCACCAAGCGCCACCTCTGGTCGGAAGAGAAGCGTTCTCCTTCTAGCTCTTAGCGTTGTGGTGGCATTAATTTTTCAGTACGGATTAGCTCCCAATCTCGACGCGATACCTTGGCAGTACTTTGTCGATGCATGGACTTCTGGTTGCGGAGAGGATTCATCGGTAGAAGTTTGTTCTGGAAATGCTGGCGTATTTCGTGCAGCTGGTGCCGCATTTATATTTTACTTCATCTTGGGCGTTGGTGAGTACGATGAAAGAGCAATGACTTCGATTTCGACATGATCTCACACCATCTTGAATTTTCGTCTCATTCTTCAGCTGCAAAATGTAAACCTTCCGCTAACAGAGAGGCATGGCCAGCAAAGTAAGATGAATGAATGCTGTTCCCTGCCTTCTTGCTTACAATCATGCGCATGCTCACTATCTAATAACACACGTCCATCGAAAACTAGATACGTAATCTTTGTATTTCTGTGCATCGGTACAATGTTCATTCCCAACGATCCCTTATTCATTCCGATATTTTTGTGGATTGCACGGATAGGAAGCGTTCTGTTCGTTGTAATACAGCAACTTATACTAGTTGATGTTGCGTACAACTGGAATACTGCATGGCTGAACAAGGCTGATCAAGCTGAATTAGCGGAAGGCCCTGGCAAGGGAAAGAAATGGCTTACTGCAATATTACTTTCCTGCGGTATTCTCTATGGTTGTTCTATAGCCGGAATCGTCGTCATGTACCTACAATTTGGTGGATGCACGCTCAACGAGGTCTACATATCAATCACATTGGTCTTGTCATTTCTTTGTACGATTGTGCAACTGACCAAGTCCGAAACAGGCTCGTTGCTCACCAGCGCATGTATGACAATCTATGCAACATATCTGTGTGGAGCGGCAGTGACCAAGAATCCAAATCCTGAATGCAATCCGAATCTGGGTGAAAAATCAATTTGGAGTATTGTGTTGGGATTATTGATTGCGTTCATATCGTTAATGTGGGTCGGATGGAGTAACACCACGGATGAACGGCTAGGAGGAGGGAACACTGTATTAAATGGAAATACGACGACTGATGAAGAGAAACAAAGAACTGGAGGGGTTGTGATAAACTATGAATCTGGAGGGGCGGCGGAAGCGTCACCTGCAGTAGCAGCAAATCAAGAATCGCCACACGACAATCCAGCATCTTTTGGAAGTTCCTGGAAGTTGAATGCCGTAATGAGTATCATTTGCTGTTGGTATGCAATGTCACTGACAGGCTGGGGAGCTACCTCCGAACGAGGCGACATAGCAAATCCCGATGTAGGCAAAGTCAGCATGTGGATGCTCATAGCCAGTCAGTGGATCGCTTTACTCCTGTATCTTTGGACGCTCTTGGCTCCTAGTCTGTTTCCAAATCGTGATTTTTCATGAATGATCCCTCATTGAAGTGCGTACATGTAGCTCGGTCATGCGAAACAGAAAAAAACAAACGTTCTCTCATTCAGCTCACACGAGTGTCCCCCCACACCCCGAGTTGTTTGCGACGCATATACGAGGCAAGTTAATCAGAGTTTGCAGAGCTGAAACGATACTTTTCATTATTAATATATCGCATAATCTGTCCTGTGATAATTAGTTGCTTCCCAATAGCACACTCCACTCAGAAATTTTATGCCCCGTGACAATTCCATTCGACACGTAAGGATCTCCTGCCACGAACTTTTCTGCCGCGTCTTTGGACGTGAATACGAATAGAGCTTCATTGGCATATCAGCACTCAGAGTTAGGACATGATTCATGGCTTGAATTAAACAAGCAGTGGAAAATCTCAGTAAGGAATGAGTGCACTCACCTCCAGTTGGAACACTTTCTCCTGGAGGCAAGGTTGGACCACCACTGATGCATGTTCCATCCGCAACCATGCTCTTCGCCAAATTTAAATGTCCGTCCCTATACGGACCTCGTTTCTCAAGTACGTCAGGGATGTAATCATAGGATAAAATGTATCGCGTAGGAGTCGTCGGTGCCGCGGCAGCGGACGAGAAGAGTTGAGTCATGGAACCAGCAATAGTACGGCTGCTGCGGCTGCTGTTACTACAGTACGTATGTTGTTGCGATATACGTGGTGTGAATGCTGTCACTGTGATTCTACTAGCATGAAGTGATATGGAAAGCCGTGTGGCAATTATGGCCACAATGGATACTCGATGTAGGATTTGGGAGACGATAGACGATCATCATCGTCAATCATGCATCATCTCTGGTCGCATGGGAAGAAGAACAAGAAGATTCGTTTTTGTCCTTTCGTTGATGGATTTTGGCGATCGATATCGCTTCATTCCTTTCAGGGACGGTCCCGATTACAAAATAAATACAAAATACCAGAGTAAAAAATCATACAGACTAAATCAAAACCATCGCTAGTTTCATCATTGTTAGCTGTTGGTAGGCTCGCCGGAAACAGATAATACTATCAAATAATATACAATGGTAAGATTATTCACAACTTTGGAATTTTATGAATCGCAAACGATACGAACGAGTCAATGTCTTGGTTCATCTCTCTACACTCCCTCAACTCTCGCTCTTGCTTCCTATTGATCTCATCCACATCATCGTTCTTGCTGTCATTACCTCCTGACAATACTTCTTTTATCGACGATGATGATGATGATGACGACGACGACGACGAGAGGAAGAGTACCACCGCCGCACATTTCATTCCCAACGCCTCTCCCAATTCCAAGGATGCCCTGCCGGATAATACAAGTGTGGGTATATTCAGATGACGTGAGTAGATTGTTATATGATCCAGAATGGAAGACGGTGGACGAAGGGAATCTTTGGATAGGANGAGTACCACCGCCGCACATTTCATTCCCAACGCCTCTCCCAATTCCAAGGATGCCCTGCCGGATAATACAAGTGTGGGTATATTCAGATGACGTGAGTAGATTGTTATGTGATCCAGAATAGAAGACGGGGGACGAAGAGAATCTTTGGATAGGATCAGGAGTGATGGTTTGGTACAATGAGCTTTCATTGAAGTTGTGTTTGTGGTGGTGGTAGTAGTAGTAGTAGTTGTTGCTGTACATTTTTCTTCTAATAAATGTTGTTGTACCTGTTGCCGATGTAGTTGATGCTCGTATTCTTTTTCGAGTATTCGTGTGCATTGATTGATCCCTTTATTGAACCATTGTCGTCATCAAAATAATCACCAATTAATCAATCAATCAATCAATCAATCAAAAAGCAAGCAGACGATATGTGAGATTGTGACCAAAATGAAGGAAGCATGCGTTACGAAGAAATGGAAGTCCCCACACCATCGCTATTCTCACTCACCGACAATCAACCGCGATCGAACCACAGATTGGGTAATACTCTTTGATGGTAAAGATGCATCCAAGTTTCCATCGGCGGTGCAAGCATCAGAGGTCATTATTTTTTCACCCCCGCCGCCGACAGATGCCGATGCGCTCGTTCGTTTTCGTTTCTTCGCGACATCAACAATAACAACCTTTGAGGAAATTTCTTGCTTCAATCGTTCGAGTAAGACCAGTTTCGCATTTTGCGATATTGGATACACATTATTTGGGTTGTTCGTTTGCTTCATCACTTTCATCATGAATCATGGATGATTTTCTGGAGTCCCGAGGGTGTTGTGTTGTCCGGTTGTCCGTCTTTTCCTTTTCCTTCAGGTAAAGTTTCGGCGGGAAATGCTTCCACGTCCAACCTCGCTCGCCGCTCGGAACGTGCTATCCATGTGAACGCCAACCCGATCGACCACCTACTTACCGATACACCGACCATGATATCCATATTATTAATTATCCCCACCATTCATTTTCTCTTGCCGACGCCGGGATCAAGTTTCTTGTCACACCAAACTATTCGACAACAGCAACAACAGCAGCATCAACATTCCGCGATACCGAAAGTCTCCATCTTAACGACAGTGCTATCACTCGCACCTACGACTGCTGACAATGAGGGGAGAGATGATGATGAAGATATTACGGCACAATCTAGACGACGAAGATTATCATCGGATAGACCACCTCGTCGTCAACCACCATCCACGTCTATATCGAAATCTCGTAGTACTCGTACTCGAACGATAAAAGCACCCACGGAACGAAAGCGAGCACCGCATCAATTTGATCACACCAAAGCCGATGCACGACCATTCCTCAATATCGATGCTGGAATATTTACCAAAGCTCAAAATCCCAATGAAGATGCACCTGTTTACATTTTCCCATGCGATAATCTGGATGATGACNCCACGGAACGAAAGCGAGCACCGCATCAATTTGATCACACCAAAGCCGATGCACGTCCATTTCTCAATATCGATGCTGGAATATTTACCAAAACCCAAAATCCCAATGAAGATGCACCTGTATATATTTTCTCATGCGATAACCTGGATGATGACCATGGGACTGATCCTACAACTACTACTACTGACAAGCTCAAGCGGATGATACCACCCAATTCGCACTTACAATCCACATCACTTGACAACTTGTTTCCGAACTTGGATTTTTCGTTCCATTTTAATACCAACTCGACCTTTCGTAATGCACTACGGAATGCCATACGGGAAGATATTTTCGATACGACACCCTCTTACGCCAACATCGTCAAGTCAGAGAAGGCAAGACGGATGTTATTGTTGCCGGACTCATCACTGCAGGGATCGTGGAGTTGCAACGTAAGCACATTCACCACAGGAACTAATGTTGTTGAGAATAGTAACGATGATGACGGAGCGGAAAAGGAGCATTCTTTGCGGATGAAACTATTAACCGAGGTACTGGCATCACATTTGGGACCCAATGCACCAACTGGTGATGCATTCATGACTACTATTGGAAATCTCTGCGGATCCCACCCCTCCACACATTGGATTGATATTGTGGGGATTATGGATCGCAAGATCTCCTACTCGTGGCATCAAAATACCGGTCGTTTGCAAGGAAACGATTCGCGCACTGTATTGCTGGGGTTTCCGAGGGAAGATAATTATGATGGCACTGGGGTGTTTAGTCATGCCGTGAAGTTAAAGTATGAAAGACATGCGCCAACAGACCATCCAATCAATGAACAGATTGTGTACCCGAATTTGGTTGTGGAGGATGAATATGTAGTGAAACCACGATATGCAATGGGCCGTGAAATTATCATGTTTCGGGATGTGGATGTGCTACAATCGGCTCCGGAGGTTGCGTACCGAGCGAGTGTGATGAGATTCATGTAACGCTAGCACGATAATTACTCAATATTACGACACTTTAAAACACAAAATACTCAATCATGTTGTACCTTCCCATTTTCAATAACTCTACCAGCCTCATCGTAACTCTTCCTTTTTTTCACATTAGGGAGTGGCATTATCGGATTACGACTTTCAAGTAGTGTTGGAAAGTCATGAATAACCCTGTACATCAATGAGAACCCCAGGCGGTAGGTTCCCCGGCCAATCCACTCTAGAGCAGAAGGCAAAACAACATCAGGCAAACTAGCAAACAATTGAATTGCAGTGCCATTCTCATTTGAAAAATGTAACCACAGCGTCTTTTGACGGACTACTTCCACTTTGTCCTCATTTTTGTTCAGTTCCAATAAACACATAATTTCGTCTGACCAAAATTTGTTCGTAAAAACTGTGTTCAAGGTGTGATTTGAGGAGTAGATTGCTTTTGCACTTGACTTGTTACACAGTGCATGAGAAATTATAATTTCCAGCTCCTCATGCTGTTTGTCGTCGATTTCGTCGTCATCCATGCCACTCATATCCAACATTTCAAGCGAGCAGCATGAGGTACTATTCAGTAAAACTCCAAAGAAAGCCGTCAACCCGACCGGTGTCAAGTTGTTGTAACTCATGTTCAATTTCTTCAAACATGTGTTTGTCGACAAAGATTTTGCCATTGATAATGCCCAATCGTCAATGATACAGCAACCTGAGATATCGATCTCCTCTAATGCAAAATTGTCATGCTCCAAGCATTTGAACAGATGCCACCATCCTGCTAGCGTGATTATTTCTCCCTCAACAAATTCATTTACAATCAGTGTTTTCAATGTTTTATTGTTCGAGAGAGCATCACTCAGGTGAGTGAGACCATCATTATCAAGTAAGAAACCCATTAGATATAGCATTTCCAATGAGGACATTGGACGAGAGAAGACTTCAGACAAGGCATGCCAGCCTGCGCTAGAATCAAGAGAAAAGCATGGAAAGAACCCCAGCATTTACATGGAATTGTTAACCATCAAACCTTTGGCAAGGATGATGATGCAGTCATAAGGATCGTGGTCAAGCTGGAGTGAAACTTGTTGGATTTTCGATGCAGGAGATTGCAACAACTTTGATAATCATTCTCGACATGTTTGCTCCCCTACGCAAGCATCTTCATTGGCATCATCACCGCGGATAGAAATCTCTAACAAACATTGCTTGTCTTTTAATGAACGTATGATCAACGCCATCTGTTCATCTGTAAGTTGTGTATCATCAAGCCGTATACGCTCCAATTGGCTATCCTTGCATTTTTCCAGCGATGATCCGAGATATTGGTATGAGCATGACATATTTATTTCGTCAATATCAATGTCGCGGAGTTTGCAGTTGTGCTCGAAGAAGGGAGCAAGAATAGAAAAGTTATCCAGCTCAACGTTATTTCTGGTGCTTTCGCCATTCATCCACCAACGTATCAGTCTCAAGGACTCAATAGTTTGATTCCGCGAGAGTCCGGTGAATAATTCATCAAGCCAAGGCCTTCGGGAGGGTTCTGCCTCGATTTCGATTATGATGCTTTGCAAAACTTTGCTTTCCCCCAGGATAAGGCCTGCTCCTTTGATCCAATTACCTGAGTGAATCCGCAAACCAGCCACACCGGGGTCATTGCCTTCCACCCTCAGCAACGTTGCTTCATCTAAATTAACACATTTGACCTTATCGTATTCACGCCACTCTTTAATGCCAATTCCTTCTCCCGAATGCACCATCGTTCTGTTCGAAAAGTCAGCGCTGTTGGGAGTGAGTGGGCTGTGGTGGTAGGGGGGGAACAGGGTAGTGGATGGCTGCAATATTGCTTAAGTTTGTTCGTGATATAGATGGCAATCAACTGATGGCGGCGGAAACAGAAATACAATTGTTGCGGTGGTGACAGGTGACAGTAGACAGTACTACAATATGACAATCGTGGCGACGCACGGTAGTGGTAGTACAATGATGGTGATCGTTTGGTGGCGGCGGCGGCGATGGACTTAATTGATGCGATAGCAATCTGATGGACAGAGCGGCGGTGGTGTGGTGTGTGGTGACGGGTGACGGCAACAGTATGACACACACAATAGAAGATAGGCAATCGTTGTGACAAGCGGTGCCGATCCAACATCCAATGTTCGTTTTGCAAGACGGTGGTTCTATTATCTCTTTCGTAAAAAATACGCCCATTCAATCAAGCAACATCTTACTATTCGGTTCTTTTTATTACATGCTTGTTATACTCTATTGTCTTCTGCACAGCACTACATTTCTTGAGTGTGCTCAGTTTCTACTGGTTGATTGCGCTTATGATCACGGATGTCGCATCGTACTCATTGTTCAATAATACATGATCTTTCGAAGGCGAAAGATTGATTTCACAATGGCTGACATCGCGGTTGTTAATCAGTGGAATAAGGAGATTCTCCGATGACTTGCTGGGAATGGCTTTCATGGGTGAAAGTTTGATACCCGAGCGCTTGCTAGCATTATTGTTGGATATGTTTGCCTGCGACTTAATTCCCATTTCAACAGCCTTGATTCCATCATCCAAGCTAACTTTCGGAACGAATGGTTGTCCGTTCCTCCTTTCATCAATAGCATCAATCAAATATTTCCATTCAATTGCCGTCGAGGAGTAATGATACCCAGAATGCATTTCAGGAATGCTGTCTGCAAAGTCGTACACCTGTCCAAGATCTGAGCAGTCAAATATCTCTTCTGTAAAGGATTCTTGAGGAGGTGGTTTGCTTTTATCCTTCCATAGTCCTCCAGGAGTTGGACGTTGATAGAGGAACACTTTGTTTTCGGGTAGGTACGCTGAATGTGAGAGCAACAATATCTTAGTTAGCGACAAGAGAGAAAGACCACTCTATAATACTTCTCTTATCAATCCAACTTACCTTCCAATCGTCCTTTCATGCCAGTCACGATGATTTCTTCTTGATGACGTGAACCTTCGGCATACATGCAAAGTTCGAGGCATCCAATTGTAGAATGCTGCACTTTACGACTGCTCGGCTTTTCATCTTCCGCTGGATTCCGCATTGCGCCGGCATCCCTTGGCACAAAGTCGAGGAGAACATATGCGCTATCGATGATTGGAGTGACATCTTTGTCTTCATGATCTTCGTATCCGTAATGATCCCAAAGAAGCCCGCGATGCACTGGATCGGACGAGTAGTAATCAAGAATTTCACTGAGCTAGCTCCAAAAAGACTCTTTGCACAATTAGACAAAAAATATATCAAAACGATTGCTTACCTTTTGATACGCACGAATCCATTTCTTGTCCAGTAATCAAACGGAAAAGATCAAAAAAGTGACAGCACTTCTCCACGAGGGTGTCGCCAGATTTGTTCACGTCCTTATTCCACTCCCCAATCTTGGACAAGAATGGGTACCTATTCTCACGAATAGCAACCTTTTTAATCGGACCAACCTCCGGAAGGAGTTGAAGTAGCTTGTTAATGGCCGGAATAAACCGATATTCCATGGCCACCCAAATTTTGGCCCTCAAGTTGGCACTCTTCAACATGGCAACCTGTTCTAAATTGATGGCGACGGGTTTCTCGACTAGGATAGTAATATCATATTTTCCCCAACGAATGAGTTGTGGCGTGTGCATAAAGTTGGGCGATGCAATTACCAAGAGATCAATGTCGTCTACGTGCTCAAGGAGCTGATTCTCTTCTGGGAAAACGGTGGGCGGAGTCGCGGCGTTCTCATTTCCCTCCTTGATCATCGACAAGGCCGTGTCGATGGAAGATGTCGTTGGATCACATAAGAACTTGATCTCGAGATTTGGATATTTTAGGATGTAAGAGATGTGTTCTGATGGATGAGGTGGCGAGTACGGCACCGATTAGGTTTAATGGGATGAGAGATTTGCGTCGCAACAAAAGAACAAAAGTGTCAATCCATCCCATCGACGCCCGTGTGCTTACCTTGGCCCATCATTCCACAGCCAAGAATGGCAATGCGCAATGGTCGGTTGGAGGAATGTTGAGGGAGCTGCATTGTTCTATTGATCTTATTGGCACAATAATTTGTGGTTACGATGGCGTTTCAGTCTGAGAATGACGATGTCAGCGGCACCGCCCAACCATGGCGAGGAGACGAATTTTTCGAAGCGGGTCCGCAATCGCAATCACACTTCGTTCGGGAACACTAAAGAACAAATCACCGGAATCGATATCGATTCCTCTGTACAAAAAATTGACAACTCCGCATTCTGCGATTCTTGAGATTCTAGAGATTTTTTTACGAATATTTTGAATTTTGATTTCATCGATCTTTTTTCACGCTCTTTCCACTTCTCACAACTCACAACGGGGCAAGCGTGAGTGAAATAAATACGCCGACGTCGAGTTTGCAAACGCAGTGCACTTCATTCAAAGCATCCACATCGACAATGCGGATAACAAGGTTACTGGAAGGTTCCAGTTCGGAGACTCATGTCACGATAAACCAAGAGAAATTTGTTTCACTCGTCGCGAAGCACAAGGCGCTTTTGCTGCAGAGCGACGAGGGTTCGGATCCGCTGTCGGTCGACGACTTCGCCGAGTTCATGGAAGGACTACAACTTCAACATTATGAATACGTTGGGGGAGCAGGTAAGGGTAGAACCATTGATTAGATGCACTATGTTTGTTCCTGATTCTCCATCTCTGAAGCAATCCTGATTCTCTTTCCACTCGCTGTACACCCACTTGTGATAACAGCACCGAGACGACTTATTCCGGTCAAAGCCGATGTCGAAGTATACACCGCGAACGAAGCACCTCCGGATCAATTTATTCCTTTTCACCATGAGTTAGCACAGGTTGCAAACCCTCCTCAGTACATCTTCTTCTATTGTGACTTACCGTCGGAGACAGGGGGGGAGACTGCCCTGATTGATTCCACACTAGGTGTGTGTGTGAAAAAAACATGTTTCCTGAATCATTCCACTCATTACTATTCACTCATGACGCCATGGACAACGTATCATCCCAGTTTATCGATATGTCGCAGATAATCATCCTGAGTTCATGGAGAAGCTAAAGACTCATGGTGGTGAGTAATGTATTCGTGTACAATCGAAATCAGATCTTTTCGTGAAAACACCAAACTCACACGACAACGATGTTACGTTTCAGCGAGATACAAGCGCACCATGCCCGCAGAGGATGATAAAGAAAGTCCAATCGGTAGATCGTTTTACAATACCTACCAAGTTACCAACAAGGCTGATCTCGAGAAGAAGCTAGATAGTATTGCTGGTCTGGAGTACGAATGGACGCCGGAAGGCTCGCTCACGGTGATCACCGAGCCAATTCCTGGTGAGTAACCACAGTGCTATATGGTGCAACAGATCAATCACAATAACTCAGTCGAGTGTGTTCTCTCTACGTAGCCGTGAAAATGATCGAGCAACAACATGGTCATGCCATTTATCAATGGACGTTCCATAACTCTGTGATTGCCGCTTTTGTTGGATGGCAAGATTCTAGAAATGATCGCACAAAGGCTGTGCGATTTGGTAATAAGTAAGTGCCCTTTCTATTCGTCATTTACATGCTGTTTTTTTGCAACCTATGCCGTTAATTAAAACACACTCAATCTGTACAGTGACGAGATGGATCAAGAAGTCTTGGGTGCAATTGCAAAATTCATGGACGAGAACAAAGTATCGTACAAGTGGAAAAAGGTAACGTTAATTCAATGACAGTAAATCTTTCACTTTCTTGTTTCATTATTAACTGTGAGGACTACGAAATGTTTTGCAGGGAGATATCTTTGCTATCAACAATCGGTGAGATCAGGTTTGTTTTTGTGTCTTTATGCATTCATGCGCCAAGTCACTAAGAATTGCATCGTCTATCACTAACTACTAGGCTGGTCATGCACTCACGTAANTCTTGCACTTGATAGATGCTTGCAAGATCTAGGGCTTGATTATGTTGATGAATTTCTTATTCACTTCCCGATTTCCATGGAGGTGAGCTGTCTCATCGGTTTCGACTTTCTATAATGTTTGACAGCAAACTAACACAGCTGTGTCATCTTTTCAACAGTTTGTACCCTTTGACGAGAAGTACCCGCCTGAATGGAAGAACATGAAGGGCGAAATGGTTCTTGTGAAGAATGACATCTCTGCAACTTGGATAGCGATGGAAAATCTCGTGACTTCAGGTAGATGATAGTTCGTGATAGTCGAACGAGCCCTTCTTGGCATTACCTTGCATGAGAACTAACTCGCGCTAATTCCTTCTAACATTGCAGGCAGAACTCGCTTTATTGGACTAAGTAACTTCAACTGCCAGCACATTCGCCAGGTGTTGAGCACTGCAACGATCCGTCCTACGAGCCTTCAGATTGAATGTCATCCTCATCTCTCTCAAAGTAAGCTAATTCGGTTTGCAAGAGAGTCAGGTATCAGAGTATCTGCATTCTCTCCTCTTGGTGGTACTTCGTACATTAGCCTGGATATGGCAACAGGCGATGACCTTCTATTTGAAAATCCATCCATTGTTGATATTAGTAACAAGTGCAATAAAACTGCAGCACAGGTGATGCTGCGCTGGTCCATTCAAAGGAATACTCTTCCGATCTGCAAAAGTAGCAGTTTTGCACGGATGCAAGAGAACCGAGCAATCTTTGATTTTTACTTGAACAAGGAGGAAATGGACGCTATTGATAGCTTGAACAAGAATCGCCGCTACAATGACCCTGGTGTATTTTGTGAACCCGGCATGGGGACTTTCTGTCCTATCTACGAGTGAAAGAAAGATGTTTATGGATGAATCGAATACGTGTGGAACTAACTAATTTGGTAATGATGAAGTCATTCGAATAATATTGTAATGAAGTTGATGATTGACGCAATTGATCTATTTGAATATTTTGTGGGAGAAGATGCTTCCCTGGTACCTTACTCACTCAATCCTCTGCCCGTTTTTTTTTCTCCGTCCGCCAACAAACAGGCGACCGGAGGCTCGGGGAGCCCCCCCCCCAAAAAAATCAACCCATCCAACATCCAAATCCTGCATCCTGATTTTATCTGAGTCACAATCACAAAAACAATACAAAATACAACCTCTAGTTCAAGTTGCACTATCCGACCGACCATGATGCTGTTGTCCATCATCGTCGCCGCAGGTGTGACCGCCTCATCAGCCTTTTCCCGACAATGGGTTGAGGCTGGACCTAGTACCACCGTCACATTATCTAGGCCCCGTACTTCGCTGCGCATGAGCTCAGCTCTCATTGTTCAGAACAAAGGTG
>JALLAX010000297.1:0-13055 GCA_036939555.1 Discostella stelligeroides
GCGGCAAGAACACGTTTGCCGCTATTGCTGCTCGACATCATGGGGAGGGATGTGGTGGTGGGCAGGGTATGGGTAGCGGCTGAATGGGGAGTAGTGAAGGATTCAGTGATGCCAAGAGAAAGGGCGGCAAATGAGAGAAACAGGAGGGTGGATCTCATGGTTGAGAGGAATTGGCTGGATCAGCTCGATATCGGTTGAAAGGTTGAATAATAATTATTTGTTCAACTTGTTTGTTGTTCTATGATGCAGGCAGGTGGACGCTGCTGGCGTGGCAGCTCGTGACAGGCGGCATGTTGTTGTTGGGGAGGGCGAGGTCGGTTGATGACGGCAGCAGGTGTCAGCTTGACGAAAAAGATTTGCTGCTCGCTCGCCATCGCTGAGATTGTTGCTGAGTCATCTGTCATGATGTATGATGTTGTTGTCTGTCTGCGTGTGAACGAGTAAAAGAACAAAGAACACCGCCGCCCCCCACGCACACCCTGTTCTACGATCTACGAGAACGATAAAAAAAGGAATGAAAATGATTGGCTTGATAAAACAAGGCGTTGTTAGCACCCAGTTCTTCCTCTATGGGAAGAAACACTTCACTCAGACTGGATATTTAAAACATGTAGCCCAATACACCGAGCCTGTCCAACATGCTGCCGTAATTGTCGACACTAACGATTCTACGAACAAGAATGACGGCGTTGATCTGTCCGGTAAGGTATTTCTAATTTCCGGTGCCAATCAGGGCATCGGGAAAGAGATTGCGACATATGCCGCAGCCAAGAAAGCTACCGTCTACATGTTATGTCGGAATAAAGAACGCGCCGAGAGTGCACAACAGGAGATTCGAGAACTAACGAACAATCCAAATGTCAATGTGTTGCTGGGGGATGTTAGCGAGCCGAGTCATATCAAAAGAGTTGTCTCCGAATTCCAAAACAAAGAGAATAAACTCGATTGCTTGGTTTGTAATGCCGGTGCACTATTCAACGAACGGAAAGTGAATAGTGAGGGACAGGAAGTTACATTTATGGCTCACTTAGTTTGTGGCTCCTACCAATTAACGAAATTACTTATGCCCTCGTTGACAAAGGCATCCGAGACGAGCAACGGGGAGGCAAGAGTCGTGTATGTCAGTTCGGGAGGGATGTACAATAGTAAATTCCCCGAATGGGATATGGCCGCTAGTGTTGGTAAATATGAATCAACATACGACGGTAATTTGGCCTATGCCTACGCTAAGCGTGGTCAGGTACTTCTGGCTGAGAAGTTTACCGAACAATATCCAGATATTACGTTTGTTTCGAGTCATCCTGGTTGGACACGTACCGTTGGCGTTGAGGCGGCGTATGGGAGCACGGCGAAAATTCTGGAACCACTGCGAACTACCTGGGAAGGAGCGGAGGGTATCTGTTGGCTAACGGCAACTGCCAAGAAAAATCTGGAAAGTGGTGCCTTCTACCTTGATAGAACTACGCAACGAAAGCATATTGCGGGGGCTTTCTTTACAGATGGTACATTCACGAAGAATACTAGTAAGGAAGTGGAATCAATGCTGCAGAAACTGGAGGAGACTATCAACGAGTAGAGAGTGAGTCAGAGATTGAAACTGAAGCTTCTTACTGCAAAATAAACGCAGTTTGTTAAATGTAAATTATGCATAGAGAGAATTCTAGGCTAACAAAAAGACGAAACATGTGCAACGATAGAGCGCCAACCATATCCTACGAAAGGCTATTCTTTAGGTAGCTTGCCACAAATTGCAATCACATGTATACTAACGTCTCTGTTGCTGGATTGATTGAGTCATTCCTTTACTCCATGTATTCACCCATATCCTGCGAATCACCCAATAGATCCTCATCACCAACGGTGGCATCCTGGTACTGCTGATATTCTGAGATGAGATCATTCAAATTGCTCTCCGCCTCGGTGAACTCCATCTCATCCATACCCTCCCCGGTGTACCAATGAAGGAAGGCCTTGCGGCGGAACATAACGGTGAACTGCTCAGCAACGCGTTTCCAGGCCTCCTGGATGCACGTCGAGTTTCCAATAAATACACTCGACATTTTCATTCCCGCTGGGGGGACATCGCAGATGGACGCCTTTAGGTTGTTGGGGATCCATTCCACAAAGTATCCCGAGTTCTTGCTAACCATCTTAAGCATTTCATCATCAACTTCCTTGCTGGACATGGCACCACGGAACATCATTGCGCAAGTGAGGTACCGTCCATGACGGGGGTCAGCAGCGCACATCATATTCTTTGCATCGAATGCCTGTTGGGTTAGCTCGGGCACGGTCAAGACACGGAAATCCTGAGAGCGAAGGGATGTAAGGGGAGCGAAGCCCACGAGGAAGAAGTGAAGACGGGGGAACGGAACCATGTTCACAGATAGCTTTCGCAAATCGCAGTTCAATTGGCCAGGGAAACGAAGGGAGCACGTCGTTCCAGTAATGGCTGCTGCAATCAACAAGTTAAGATCGCTGTAACTGGGATTCGCAAGTTTGAGCGTACGAAAGCAAATGTCATAAAGGGCCTCATTGTCCAACGCGAAGCACTGATCGGCATTCTCCACAAGCTGATGGATTGACAATGTTGCGTTGTACGGCTCGACCACAGTATCAGACACCTTAGGAGACGGCACCACACTGTAGGTTGTCATGATACGATCGGGGAATTCCTCTCGAATCTTGCTCACCAATAGAGTTCCCATGCCGGATCCGGTACCTCCTCCCATGGAATGCGTAATTTGGAATCCCTGAAGCATATCACATGCCTCCGCCTCCTTGCGCGTCACATCCATGATGGCATCCACTAACTCGGCACCCTCAGTATAATGTCCCTTGGCCCAATTATTTCCTGCTCCACTCTGTCCAAATACAAAGTTGTCAGGTCGGAAGAGTCCCCCGAATGGACCGGCTCGGATGGAGTCCATGGTGCCTGGCTCGAGATCGGTCAGGACTGCGCGGGGAACGTACCGTCCGCCTTGTCCCTCATTGAAGTAGACGTTGATGCGCTGGAGCTGGAGATCGTTATCTCCTTCGTATAATCCATTTCCCGTGATTCCGTGCTCTTGGGACATGCACTGCATAAGAAGTATTGAAGAGATGGACAAAAAATGAAAGTGAATGACAACTGACAAAGATACTTCGCAAAGCAAGAGCAAATTCAATAGATATGGACACGATGAAGAGGGCAAGAACTAACCCCTTCCCCCAAGTGTGCCATATTCCCGCAAGGCTGCCTCTCATGAAGTTTGAGTAACATTGGTACAACGCCTTATCCAACTCACCTCCCAAAACTTTGATCCAATCTGGTTGCCGCACTGGCCTGCTTGAAGATGGACGATTTCCCTCATGCTCGTAGAATAGATTCTATTTCAATATCAACACCCGTTTAGTGCCGTTGCTTCGTCGGTGGCTTCGTAGATAAAGGTGGTTGTGTTTAGAGTAACGGCAATATTATTCGAAGAGAAAATTGATCGGTGCACCACCATGGACCGTGGACGTGGACACGGTGGGGGCAGACAAAAATCCGTTGTCACAAATCTGAAATCAAAGTAGGAATCAATATCATTATTACGTCTGTAGGGATGTAGCAAATTGTAAATTCGTATTTAAGCGACATGTGGCGATCATGGTTGGCGAGAACTGCGTTTGTTTCCCGCTGCACAACAAGAAGGACGATCGATGATGGATGAATGAAGCCACACGCCGAACACACTAAATTTACATCATGTCTTTCTATCTTGACGACTATCCCGACGACTATCATACATCACCCAACCATCAAATATGTCCCAACTGTTCCGGCACGGACTTTTACAGCGATCCCGTCTCGGGGACACTCACTTGCTCGTCATGTTTTACTCAAAGTCAAACAGCAACACAAGAGGAGTTCGATTACGACGAAAAGATCGGGTTGATTGCCAAGACTGGAGCAAAACATCGACGAGTCAATCCTAATGGCGGTGGTAAAAATAGTGGACGCTACGGGGGGAGGATAGCAAGGCCATTAACGGAATATGATAGGAGTAAAACACTTCCGGATGCAAAGAGTTGTTGCTTGGCATTTCAGTGGTTGTTGTGGGATGCGTCTAAGTGTGTATCAAAATTAGCAGGGATACAAGATGATAGCTCATTTCTTAGCTGCATGAATGGATATCGTACATATGATGAAAATTATGATGATGCTCCTCCTTCCATATTGGAACAGACGGTGGAAAAGATTTGGTTTGTTTATCTTAAAAATTGGATGAAGTCCACACAAGAATTTTCGGCTGTCCATCCCGAGATGAGAGTGTCCTTTCGGGACTACTTTTTGGATGTTAAGCGAAAGACCTTTGTCATGAGGCATTTATCAGTAACTGTTGGGAAGAAAGTTGAGGAGGATATATTGAAGGAAATGCTGAAAAAAGCTGAGGAGAAGTCTGTTCAGGGCTATGAGAATGATGATGAAAGTAGTATCTCCAGCACGGAAAGCATTGTTTCTTCCGCTCGGGGCGAAAGGCAAAGCAGTAAACACGTCGAGGCCGACAACCATGCGGCTACCGCAACAAACAAAAAGCGGAAACGAGATCGATCTCAAATACTAACGGTCCCTAAACTATCCAAGGTATTAATTCCTGCTTTGCCAGCCCAACATCCCAACGGAGTTTATGACATCCATCCGCATCACGCAGTATTGAAAATTCAGCCCTCTTTGACGCTCATACTCTCCATCCTTCAATTGGCATTGACACATTTGCAAACAGGAGTGGCACCACATCATTTGACAATGTGGGCTTCGAATGGCCAGTTGCCCCATGTATTAAATGGTTATTCAATGCTGCCGTCGATTTTGAAGAATGATGTTCAAATGGCGAAATCGTTTTTCACCAGAAGCTTCATTCCACCAGCCACTGCAGTGCAAGATTTGACATATATGCTTGCAGCTGCGACGAGTTGGTTCGATGCATCTCCCACGAATGATGGTCCTATAAATGGTTATGCGAGCTTCCACATGCGCAGACCACCGTCTGACGAACCGCAATATCGAATTAGTTTACACAATGTGCCACTGTTGACAGCACGGATCATACAAGATCTTGGCTTTGATCAAGGAGTTCTAGACATTTCATTGGCGCNACATGTACACTCCGTTCCATATTGCAGGAGTAATTATTGTTGCATGCAAATTATCTCCAGGGTGGGAGACATGGCAATTTACAAATTTGCACAAAGGAGTCGATATGGGGAACATGCATTTAGAGGAGCAACCTTCGCCAGCATCTGTACCTTGGAATGAGGCTCAATTTCAATTACTCGGGAATGGATTGACACTTAATCACTACCTGAACTTTCTCGAAAGTACTGCATTCAGCGGCGTCGAGTCTACGGACGATTGGGCTCAATTCTTTCAACATCTTGACCGAGACATTGGCACCGAGCTATCCGTGGATGCAAGCACTCCTCCATCGAGTCATCCTGTTTCCCAGAGGATTTTACCAAATGTCATTCTATCTGGTGCATCAAACCCAAACGAACCAACCCCTTCTCCTATCCCCGACTCTTCTTCAACTTCGTTGTATGCTCAATATCAAACGGCAAACAACATTGGGCGATACACTTCTTACCAATTAGAAGAAAAATTTGGAAACAATAGAGCATTAATTAAATCACGGGGTCTCAAACCATATCATCCGCACTATTGCCGATTGGTTGAATACGTCTGTTACGTTATCGAAGAAACCGATCCTAAGAAATTGCACAACCTAGTAGAAGACTTGGAGGCTGAATTGTTGACCACTGACGAATTACACAAAGGGTAAGCAATCTCCGGGGAGGGCAAACAACTAGGAGTCGCGTCAATAAGAAGTATTTGGTTAATGTATTTCTTTTTTTTTGCCGGATCAGCCACAGAAAGAACCCTCAAAATGACCATATACTCTCTGGTGTTGGCCTCTCGTAATCATCCAACTGGTTGCCACTCACATTATCAATTTTAGGTGCACCCATCTGAAATTGATAATGATGTCCATTGTTCTGCGATTGCTCTTCGATATTTACAAAACTGTTCATCATTAAGCCATGATGATCTGCAACCTCGGAGTCGACCCCAAGGCCCCCATCTGGTCTACCTACGTAATCTTTCAACCGGTAGCTCATCTTCGGTTGACGTAACTTATTCAAAGCCTTGGCTTCGACGGTTCTCACGATATCACTAGACACACCCAAACCCTCGGCAGTTTCTCGTAAACTTTTAGGTCTACCGTCGTCTAATCCAAACCTGTGTGTCAGAACCAACCGTTCGTCATGATTCAGACCATCAAGCATTGCATGCACCTCCCCTCGTAAGTCTTCTGACATGGAAAATTCATCCGGTGTAGCTATTTCTGTACAGGCTACGCGGTCACCAAGAGTACGCTTGTTATCCGTATTCGATCGTCCGTGTAGCGGGTGCTCCAGAGAGAGGACTTGTTTCGATAAATGTTGATATAAATGGATTTTATCCAACGGCACTCCTAATTCATGTGCTAACTCGGGCGTGCTCGGTCGACGTCCCGTGATTGCCTCCATCTCCTTACTCTTTCTGTGCATGTTCCGTATTATGGTCTGGACGTGAATTGGTAACCGAATTGTTCGCGAACTTTCAGCAATCGACCGAACTATCCTCTGACGTATCCAATGGGTGGCATAGGTACTAAAGCGAAACCCTTTTTCAGGGTCAAATCGCTCCGCTGCCTCCATAATACCCATGTAACCCTCTTGGATGAGGTCGTCGAGTTTCAGCGTTGCATCGGTGCCTCCAGCACTCGCTCCAGTACCCGTCAAACGACCCATGCCACCATTTCTTAACATGTTGTAGTATCGTTTGGATATCATGGTTACGAGGCCGACATTTCCTCGAATTAGTTTGGTCCTCGCTTCTTGACCTCTCGCGATGACATCACGAAGTTGGTCGATTGTCAACGAGCACGATGCTGCCAATTGATGCTCGGCCGGTTCGCCATGATGATTTTGATTCCCACCTCCTGCCACTCTATGAACAATTTCTCTGGACATCCACTCCGCTAAGTTATCACGTGCGCGTGTTACGGCTCGAAAGTTTCGGATATCTCCGGCGATTACTTTCTCTTCCTCGAACGTGAGGAGATCTGAAGAAGATGACATTTCAGTCTTTCGAGAATTTCGACGTGTCGGCAAAATAGACGAACTCAGCAAATGCGGGGCCAATTTACTCCGTTTCCTTCGAATGATGGCCCGTCTATGCGGTTGTAGTACATTGTTGTTATCCTCGTTTCCCTCTGTTTGTGAATTAGAATCTAAGTGGTACATGTAATCACGCGAGACATGAGTTTCAATAGAAGCGTGCACTGTCCTCGCGAAACCACCATCGAGTCTATGGACGCGCGCTTCCTCGGAGAGACCCATGGAAGATCCAATATCAAAGCTATTGGGGTCAAAGGTGAAAGGATGTCCGTCCTCGAGATAGTGATGTGCGGCGTTGTGTCGGTAGCTCGATGGAAACGATGACGATGATTGTAATGCGTCGGTGAGTAAATTGTTGTAATTTGAGCCTATAGAAGACAAGAGAATGGTGAAAGAAGAAAATGAGCAAGTTATTACACCAAGAATTGAACAAGAATAAAGCAATGCAACTTACAACAAGTACCGAGAACTACCGCCGTGGCTGCAATTTTTGAAGTCCTCTTCATTATATTCAACTTAAAAGCAGAGAATTGATTCGATTGTTTATCCGGCCAGGGAAAATGAAGTGCAGAGTGCAGAGACCGCCAGGGTCGAGGCACTGTGATTTATGTTTTAATACTAAAATAATGATAGGTCTCTATTAGCAGTCTCTTTGAGAGAGAAAGCCCGTACGACTGGGGAGAGACGATGATGTGTGTGAGGAGATATTAATATCGTAGGCAGCATCAGGCAGCATCGCAATCTCGGAGATTCATGCGTTCAGCGTTTTGATGTGTCTCGAGCGCGAGTGCGTGTTGCGTCGTATGGATGTGAAGAATAGAACACGCACTTTTCTCTCTTTTCATCGCGTGTCCATGTGCAGCACGCACGCGCAAGCAGGCCTGCTATTTTTTGGCGGAGTTTGGCGGGCAGGGGGCAGGGGGCAGGTGTCAAAGGAAAATGGGGGCAAAGTCAGCCTCGCCATAACCATAAGTAGTACGTAAATAGCTCATCCTGACGCGAGTATTTTTTTGGCGCGTTCTCAGGATTTCATTAATACTAACCCTTTCACCTCCTTTCACTTTCACTCACTCCCTCCGTCATTGTTTTTGGTTGTTTCAACGATCGACACCGGCAGCGACAGCAACTCTAGTAGTATGGCCACCCCCAAGCAGAAGAATTTATTTTCCTTCTTCTCGAAGAAGACACCCACACCAGCGGCAGTGGCAGTTTCATCCGCTGCAACTAGTGCTGGCAAGTCCGCCGCATCCAGCAGCAATCATTCCTCCTCTGGCAATGCCGGCAATCGTCACACGGAACTGGCAGCACGGACTACGAGCAATGACGGCGCCTGCTCCACACAACAACTCAATCTCCTATCAAAAATCACCGTCGGGACCAAGCTAGCAATCTTCTGGCCAGATGATAAGGAATACTACCCGTGTTTGGTCCATGCTCATCGCCCCAGGGGAACGAATGAACAACATAGGTACACCCTCCACTATGAAGACGGAGAAATCGAAACGGTCAATCTCGCCAATGAACGATTTCGCATCATTGGTGGGAAGAAACGATCGTCGAAAGGCACCATTGCTGCGGGTAAAAGGGACGACGCTGAAACGGAAAAGGGCGGAAAGTCAGTAGATAGACCAAAGCGGCGCAGGATCTTGGAGGAGAGCGAAGAGGAAGAGATGGAATTCGATGACGATGAGGGAGAGGAGGAGAATGACAGCGGATCCGAATACAAACAACATCATGACGATGAATCCGACGATGAGAGTCTCAACGCAGTAAGCGAGAAGGGGAGCGAGGATGATTGGCTCGAGTCGGAGGACGACGAAGAGAAGAAGTCTTCAAAGAAACAAAAATCAGTCAAGAAGGTGACCATCACGAGGGTTGACAAGAATGGTAAAGATGGAGATAGATTCGTCTCACCTACTCCCATGAAGTCGTCGACAAAAGAGGATGGTCACAAGGACAAGGCTGTGGCTCAGGATATTGATTTTTCGAGCTTTCTTTCCCAATCGCCATCATTGAAAGCAGGAGAGACTTCTAGTAGTAAATGTCAAGCGTCAGAAAATGCTCGTACCCAGCCAACCACCAACAAGGTTTTGCCTTCTCCCATCCCTACGAATGTAAAACCAAGCTCATCATCCTCCCAACAACAACCAGCATCATTCGTACCAAAGCCCATCGCAGATGTGGTCAATCCAGCGGGCACACACATTCACAACCATCTCAAATTCTTCACATCCAACCGCAAGGATGCTTATGGCAATCCCGTGGGTCATCCCAACTACTCCCCTCGGACATTGTCCGTCGACTTTCACGAGCTAGCACGCACGGAATCCAACGGCAAAATTAGTCCAGCACAACAACAATGGTGGGAAATCAAGTCTCAATACGCCGACACGGTGTTATTGTTCAAGGTTGGAAAGTTTTACGAGATGTTTCATGATGACGCCGATGTGGGTGTGAGTGTGTTGGGTTTTGTCTACATGAAGGGCATTTCGGCCCATGCGGGATTTCCTGAAAGCGCCTACGGGACCATGGTTTCGCGATTGGTCGATGCCGGATGCAAGGTGGCGAGAGTGGAGCAAACAGAAACACCCAATGACATGCAAGAGCGTAAAAAGGCCATGGGGAAAGGACAGAAGAAACCCACAGTCGTTAGTCGAGAGGTTTGTAGTGTGGTTAGCAAGGGCACCCGAACTTTTTGCTATCTGGAGGATGTAAGTCTGTTGGAGAAAGGAGAGGTTAGTACTGGTCCATTAGTCGTGATTAAGGAAATTTTGGTCAATTCATCCGAAGTGGATAATAGTGAGGTGGGAACTAGGGCAGTCTGTGAATATGGTGTGACCATTATCGATGCTATGACGGGGGTTGTTACATTGGGTCAATTTGCCGATGATGTGCTACGGAGTCGGATGCAGACTTTGTTGGCAAGCTTCAGTCCATCGGAGGTAAGTCAGGGAGTAGTGGACGATTGGCTTTACCTTGGACTCGAGTCCTCACAATTCACTACTTCATAATCAACTCCGAAAAGGTATTGTACGAAGGAGGTGAAAATGGTGCATCCAAGACGTTAACCAACTTCCTCAAGTCGGCCTGTGCCCCCAGCACTGTTATTGACTGCATTCATCCTATTGAACGATTTCCGAAATCAACAGCGGTTAGTTCCGATGTCCGACGCATGCTCGATCGCACCAATGTCGATGTTAAGCCATGGGATGCAACTGAGGCACTTCGGGAGTTACATCGTAAGGGATACTATCCTCGCTCGTCCCGGAATGCTGCAGCTTCTGCTGATGTGACAGAGGGTATCTCTCGTTGGCCCGAGATTTTACGCCGCTGCATCGAGGGTGGGGCAACTTTGGCGCTATCTTCGTTTGGTGCGGCACTGTTTTATTTGCAGC
Organism: Discostella stelligeroides; assembly: GCA_036939555.1. Classification (NCBI taxonomy): domain Eukaryota; phylum Bacillariophyta; class Thalassiosirophyceae; order Thalassiosirales; family Thalassiosiraceae; genus Discostella; species Discostella stelligeroides. Next base: position 10,581 of record JALLAX010000297.1, read on the forward strand.
GAAGTCTCGTGGGTAAGTCGTACAAGCTACTACTACAGATTCATTTGCCAATCAAGAGCGAGCTCATATTCGACAATTCTTTCTAATTCACCGATGGTCTTCCAGACGCCGAAATTTTAAGCATGGGCAACGTGAAAGCCTATGCTCCGCCAAACAATGGGATTGAAGCTGAATTGGCCGACGGAAGCACATGTAACGACGCGAATGAAAATGGAAGCAAGCCATCAGATCATCTACAGGAAATGTACGATGAGGAAGCTAATAGAATTGAAGGATTGGATCTACTTCAAAAAGAACAGGCTGCTTCAGATGTCAACCCTGTATCCTCTGCCATCGATGAGTCCTATGCTCAAGAAGCCAGTATTGAGCACATGGCACTGGATGGAACAACCTTGTCTAATTTGGAAATTCTGCACAACATAGCATCGGGTTCGAGTCAGGGTAGCCTCCTCTCTAAAATTGATGCGACGGAGAGTCCGCATGGATCACGTCTCCTTCGTGCTTGGCTTCTTCGGCCACTTTTTCGTAAGGTTGATATTGACCGTCGTGCTGATGTTGTTCAGGAGTTGGCTGGTGGATCTGCCGCTATGGCCATGTCTGAGGCACGCTCTCTACTCAAGAAGACGGGTGACATTGAACGGTTGTTGAGCCGCGTCCATAGCATGGGTGGAGGTGGAGGTGGAGTGCAGAGCAGCGGACAGGATGGAGTAGCAGCGCATCATCCCAACGAACGCGCTGTCCTATACGAGGCGGAAAAGCACACAAAACGTAAGGTTGGGGATTTCTCCAAATTGCTCAATGGACTTCGGGCGGCAGCTGAAATCCCCGAGCTGTTTGAAAACATTGACATTCAATCACCGATGCTTGCAAAGATTGTGCGAACCACTGATAATGGTGGATCTTTCCCCGCGGGTATGAAAGAGAAACTTGATTGGTTCTTTGATAACTTTGACTTAAATAAGGCCGCTAGAGGAGAGTTTGAGCCCAGCCGTGGCATGGATGATGAGTTTGATAACGCGTGTGACGCCATTGAGGACGTAACGCGGGAGCTGGAGGCATACAAAGATGAAATGTGTTCAGTTTTGCAACCCAGGAGTGCAGCGCGGAACTCGTGGAAGTACATCAACACCAAAGAAGACTCCAAAGACAAATACTTGATTGAGCTTCCAGTGACTGTCAATGTCCCAGACGACTTTTTCGTCAAGGCCAAGAGAGGAAAAGGCTCGACACAAGTAAACAAATATCGAACACCTGTTGTGGAACAACTCGTGGCGGATTTAGAGCGCGCTATCGACATTAAAAACGCAGGAAAGGCTGCGGGTATGAAACTTGTGTTTGCTAGATTTGCTTCGATGCAAAGTGTGTGGATGGCAGCAACTCATGCATCTGCCATGTTGGATGCACTTGGATCGTTGGCTCAAATCGCTGTTCAGCCTGGTTTTTGTCGACCTCTGATTGTTGACTGCCCTCCGTCGGCAAATCCAGGAATAGAAATCATCCAGGGACGGCATCCATGCGTCGACATTACTCACAGTGGAGGCAACTTTATTCCTAACGACTTGATTCTCGGGAACAGGCTGGAGGCGAATGAATCTCGCAGCGAGGCAAGAGTTCTCCTCCTGAGCGGCCCTAACATGGGCGGGAAAAGCACCCTTCTTCGGCAGACATGTCTTATTGCCATTTTGGCACAAGTTGGATCCTTCGTTCCTGCGGAAAGATGCGCACTAACTCCTGTTGATCGTATATTTACCCGTCTAGGCGCTTCTGACAGAATCTTGTGTGGGCAGTCAACTTTCTTCGTTGAACTTGCTGAAACTGCCGCTGCAGCACGTGGCGCGACAAGACGTTCGTTGGTCATTATGGATGAGCTTGGCAGAGGAACTTCGACCTTTGACGGTACAGCCATCGCCAGTGCAACTGTAAAGCATCTAGTTGAAAGAAACAAGTGTTTGACCTTGTTCGCGACGCATGTAAGTTTGTCGGCATTCTTGACTTTTCATGTGGAAGCTTTGCTCTAACTCGAGTTGTTTTGACTGAAGTATCACTCACTGCTCGAAGATTGGAAGAGTGAAGTATCCGTGAAATTGGGGCACATGGAATGTGTTGTCGAAGACGACAATGAGAACGATTCTGAGAAAAAGCTGAATATTACCTTCTTGTATACATTAGGGGATGGCCCGTGCCCCAAGAGCTTTGGGGTCAACGTCGCAAGGCTTGCGGGTCTACCAGATGACGTCCTTCAGAAGGCCAAGGCAGTTAGTTCACAATTCGAGGCGGAAATGAATGGAGAGGCTGGGCAGCACAAAATTATCCCGTCTGAAGCAGCTCAGATGGTAAAACATATTTCGCAATTGATCTCCAAGAGTGGAGACGGGGAACAATTAAAGCAAATCTGGAAAAGCATCCAGTAGTATTTCTTTTGACAGAATTCACATGAATTCTGTCAAAAGAAATACTACTGGATGCTTTTCCAGA
>JALLAX010000298.1:0-13194 GCA_036939555.1 Discostella stelligeroides
GCCAAATCTTTGGTGGCACCGGATATCCACGTATTGGATTCTGTCGCTCCCATACATCATGATCAACTTGTATTGTTTCATTCATTTCAAATCGGTTTTCATCCCAAGCTGGAAAATCATTCGTCTCCTCATCATCTATACAGTCCCTAATCTCATGGTATAGCCCAATGTCAATCTCATTTAGTTGAGTCAAACTTTCGAGGGTCTCATTTTGTATCACAAGTGGAACCCTTTCATTGGAATAATGAGATTCAACTTCGCACCATGGATGGATCTCACGCCTAGGAATAAGACCGGGAACACCAAAAAAACGTTCCACTGCATCGACATATTTTGGATGGTGCAGCAGTTCCGTGATTACAATGAAGTTGTAACGAAGTAACTTGTCCTTTGCAACCTTGTATTGTTGTATCATTGGCACTTCTTGTGGAGAGTCTTTTGTTGGACATGATCCCGAAAACCATTGGCAGTAACAGTTTACTGCGCATGTTGTCATAACAGCACTGCGTCGGCGCAAGCAGGAAGCAGGATAATGACCATGAGTTTGATTCCACGTTTCCAACTTTTCAGCATTTTCCTCCGTTGGTACAAACGACTCATCATTCATCAGGTTGTCGCAATTCCATCGGCCTTCATCTGAGTATCAACAAAATGTGAATGTCGATAAGTTGAGAAATGAGAAATATCTCTGACAGGAGAAGACGAATATCCAATCAGCAAAAGCAAAACCAAACAGTCCTTACATTTAAAGTGGCTGATGGATCTCGAAACTGGTTCACGAAGATGAGTCACGTACAATGTAGCATCATCATGGGAGCTGGGGTCTTCCGCCATACTGTACTCTTCCGCTTTAAAATCAAGTCCATGATGTGCCGCAACTTTCTCAAAGTACCTCCTCAAGGTTGTTCCCTGTACACACACACACACACAGACAGAGACACACACAAAATGAGAATATGAATGATTGTATGTTAGATGAACAATTTCTAGATAGGAAATAGATATGTGTCAAAATCTCACCCCTGCTTTTCGAACATGATAAAAGTATAGGCGTGTGAATTTGGTATCGTTCGTCCATTGCCAATGTGGTAGAGCCACCTGGAAATGCGGCCTACATGCCGGAGAGGTACGTACTGCTGGCTTGTGATATCGTTCCAAGGGTGAAAAAAAGGATGCGTCATTGGAGGTGTTGAGGTAGCGACTCAATTCCAATCTGTGCACAGAGACTAAACTAAATACCAGCAATAGAAGTACCAGGATGGCTGGCCCGAAATAAGGAGAGAATGTGCGTCTTGTCCATGTTGACGACGACGACGATGATGTTGACGATGACGACGATGGTGATGTTTTGATGTTCGTGCCGATGACGATGGGGCTTTTGGACATCGCGATGAAAGAAAATATCGGGCTCTACGAAGTGATTCGATGAACTAATCGGTCAGAGGCATCCATGGGAATGCATGGACGGAGTGTGGAATGAGTGGAATGCCATTGTGCACGGCGGCAGACAGACGTCTAAAGAGAGGAATGTGGCGGGAAATAGGTGGCGGGTTTGTTGGGCGGCCGGGACCAAGATCCATGATCCAAGATCCTGTTTCTGTTTCTGTTTCGTACCGGCAGACCGCACGATAGAAGATGTGTGGATCCTCACCTTTACGAGCGTAGCGCAGCGGGCACAATGAGAATAAGGAATAAGTCAGTAGTACCATGGCAGCAAGAATATCATCGTTGCCGGTGGCGGTGGAATCGCTGCATTCTGACCCCACTCTCACTTTGGAACAATGTAGCTGGAATCTGTTGACTCCACCGCCTAGTCATGCTGCTCATCAGATCCATGCGCCATTCCTCGATAACGATGAGAGAAATCATATTGGATTCATTAAATTTCATCCATCGTTAAATCGTGTTGTTTATACAGCAGCAACAACTCGTTCTCAGTATGACAGTGAGAAAAGCTCATGTTGTCAGGAGAGAAGAGGAGACATTGGCGACACAAGAATTATAGTTCATGAGTTTGATGTCGTCGATGCCACCACGAACTGCAACACTTCCATGGTAATAAACGGTGTTGGTAGAAAAAACGACGATCCAAAAAAGATAGTGGCCTCATTTACACTGCATGAATTGAGTATGCAAATCAATGAGTTTCGAAACAATCAAAATCGTATCATGAATGTACGTGAGAGGAAGATTAACACCACTACTAACAGCAGCAGCAGCAGCAATCGTTCCGGAACTAGATCAAAATACACAGTGCAAATGTTAGGTGAAGTTCAAAACATTGATTTTCTATGTTGTAATGATGGATTTGCTGAGGAGATGAAATATGAGGACGACGATAGATTAATGAACATGCATCACCTGCGACTGCGACTCATGATAGGATTTCGACAATGTGTCGTTGTAGTCTCCATCGATCAAACAATGGAGGAAGCGATAAATGATTCTTCCACTCGTGGACACAGAGGAGGGGCACGATGGCTGAAGGTCATAGCATACATCGGTCCTGATCATCATCTCGAGGATGTATGTTCTGCTGAGAACAGTCACATGAACGAAAAGGCTTCGAAGAAACTACCAAGTTCGTTTCCAGTTCCAATATCTGAGTCGATTCTTGCGTATGGTTGTTATGATGGTGGGATACGATTCTATGACATCTTACGACAAAAGACAAGTGAGTGGAGGGTGGAGGCTGGAGGCAACTACTGTGCTGGTCAATTATGTTATTGAATTGGGCTCATATTTCTTACATTTCCTACTGCTCGTGTGCTTGCAGTAAAATCGTGCCTTGGCCCGAATGGGAGAGGAAATCCTATTGTGAAAATGATTCTTGCGAATAAAATGGAACCCAATAGTACTTCGGTGTCACTCTCCGCTTTGAGGAAAAATCATTTCAGACGATCAAAAAATACAACAGCAGTTATCCTTCGTCCCAAAATTATCAGCGTTTCCGCAACAGGGGATGCATATTTGTGGGAGCTTGAGTTATCTATCGATGTTGCAAATGGTGGAGTGTGTGTGCTAAACATTCCGCCACCGCTTGCTAGCATGGATGGCTTGGTTGCAGCAGTAAGCGGCAGTGGTATGCCCGTGGTATATCCTACTGCCTTGACATCATCTAGTATTTCTAGTCTTTCTCCATCATCTCCATGGGTGCAGATGGATGAGATTAACAGTCAATTTGAAGTATCCTATGATCCCCACCAGGATTTGTTTTGTTGGGTCTTTTCTCCCGGTTGCATTGCATCATCACTCAAACCCCAAGCTTCTCGCGACGAACAGTTGAACATGAATGGAGTTATGGTGTACTGGAAACTAACTGAATTGCCATTGCACTCAGGATGGCCACCTCCCGCATTGCCTCCGTACTGCATTGTCCAACTGCCTCCAACGAAACATGGTAGAGTCTCTGCAGATATGGTTGCTGGCCCAGGCTTCATGTGGAATCATCAACTTTTGACTACATTCTATGTCACTTCTTCCGACGAGCTCATGGTTGTCAAATCAGACTTAATTGAGAAAGGGGAGTCTATCCACGTAGCAAGCAGAGTGTCAATGCTTGCAGACATGAAAACATCATTCTCGAATCACGACAAGAGTGGATTTGATTGCTTCAGAATTGTTGCTACATCCAATATCAATCGATCCCTAATTGCGATAGGAACTAAATACGGTGTATTATTTGCAGAAATTAAACGGAAAAAGCTACCTCTCCCATCTGAAATGGAGGCCACTGAGAATCTTGCAAGTCGAACATCAGTACACCGCTTCTCCGACCTCTCGTTTGAACATGAGTGGTCATTTTCTGAGCAACGTCCGACTTTGCTCGCAGAGAGAGTGAACGAGCTGGAATGTCGCAACAAAGAGCTTGAATTTCAACTCGATGAAATGATGCAAGAAGCACATGACCACTTTTCGAACAAAGAATGTAGTGGTTTACGCTCTCATCTTCACGACGTTCTTGAGACTGAGCTAGGCATTGCATTGGAAACAATAGAAAGGTTGGAAAACGAAGCTAGAGCAAAAAACCAATTCTGTGAAGCTCTTGAGAGTCGAGTAAAGGCGCTGGAAGTTCATCTCGATCGAGTCAATCAAGAGTTGGTAGAAGAATGTCATGTCCATAAAGCAACAATGCAAAAGCTTGTATCCGCAGAAGAAAGAATGAAAATTAAAGAGGCAGATGTGGAGGCTCAAGAGTTAGCACTTGAATCCTTAGTGAACCTACTCGAGCTTCAGCGAGGCAAATACGAAAAATATAATTCAGCTCAGCACGACGACGAAAGTGTTGCCTTGACTCAGGGATCTATAGTCAGTAAGGCCAATTAAGATTAAGCTGATAAAAAATTCTGTAGCCAAAGATTTGACGACCTAGGCACAGTCTGACAACTACTGGTAGCGTGCCGAACAAATCTTAACCCAGTGTTGTCAATATGTCTACGGCCCTTTTTTTCGTGCGTTACTGTTGCCTTCTTCCATGAGTAACGTTGTTCATCTAGCATTGCACACTTCCTTAAATTATGCCTAGCAATCCCCTTTTTTCGAACCTAACTCTCCATTCCACCAGATGACGACGACGACGACGACGATGAAGCAGAGGACGACGCCCTCCGAATAATCCTTGTCCATTTCTCCAAAACAACATGTATATCCTGGGTCATGAGAGTTCCACACCCCCCCCAAACTAATCTATCGGGTATGTCTCGTAAATTTTCACCCACATATCGAACCGGCTTAAATCCAGCACTACCATAATATTTCACCAACCGTTTATGTTGATATTCGGCATCATCAATGGCTAAAAATTCACATGTGGTACAGCCGGATTCATACCCATGTAAGAAACAGATGTACGCAATGAGTAACCCCGGACCGAGGAAGGTGCCACCCATTTTTTGTTTGGAGTTGAAGATTTCCATCCGGTCGGCATGTAGAATTTTCCCGCCTGGTCGAATGAATCCCTCGACGTATCCTAGGATGGGAGCGTTGCTATTATTCTCCTCCTCTTCCTTCTTCATTGTTGGTGGGAATGATGATGATGATGATGATGATGATGATGGCGACAGTGACGTTGCTGTACCACGATATCCCGGTCCTCGAACCGAAAAATTAAGTTTTATCCCATTATTGGACGCAAAGGTTGTTATTTCTTCAATATCGGCAATTGTGCTGCTACTACTACTGCTGCTGCTGCTCGACGGTGCTGCCGATAATTGTATCATGGTCGTCGTCGTCGTCGTCGATGACGGTGAAGAATGTGCAGCATTAGCGACGGCTACGAAAGAACGACGGGGATGGCATCGTGACGGAATGAACAATGCCGCTTCTGAAATTGATGATGGCCATGATGTTACCAATAAGAAGAAATTCAAGAAAATGAAGCGCAATGATGCCGCGAAGACGCAATCATTCTTCATCATCATCATGACGACGAGCTTGCTGCTGTTGAGAGATGGCTGATGGAGATGACTGTCGTCGTCGATTTGCGATTTTTGATTTTTGATTTTTGTAGGGGGGGATCTCGACAGGCAAAAGTTGGTCTCACGAGACTCCGAGACCAAAGCGGCAATGAGGGTCGAGACTCTCGACTTTCGAGACTTTCGGATAAGTCTACGTACACTATCTCTAGATAGACAAGACACAAGATACACAAGCGTACTTATTCTACTTTTACGCTTTACTTACCGGTCTCGAAAAGTCGAGACTGGAAAACGGGCTTGAACGAGACCGAGACTTTGGTCTCGGTCCGAGATATCTCGATCTCGGTCTCGAAATTTCAAAACGAGATCCCCCCCTAGTATTGGAGACTGGATCGGATGTGTGGGCTTTCGATCAGGTTCAGATGTCGTGTTCTTGGTTGGGGGAGAAACACCGAAGTATGACTTGTACATTCCTTCGCAAAACTTCTCAGAGTATGTCAGGAAGAAAGTGTCATAGGAGGGAAAGGTCGTGTTCGCGTTGGAAGGTCCTTGAGTATCATCTGTAACGTCGGGTAGGTAGGGCGGGGGGGCTTTCGTGTTATAGCTGTCACGGACAGCTGGGTCATGGTTATCGAATTCATCCTCATGGCATTTGTTCTCAGCAATGACGCTGGGAATGTTGTGAAAGAGTTCTTCGAGGTTGCTGAGGCCCTTGTTGTTGAGGTACGTGATGACATCAGAGTCAGTGAGATGGGCCAGAATGTCCTCTGTACGGATTTCATTCACAAGAGATGCACGTGGGGAGGAGAGGTCACTAGAGGTTGGCTGGATTGGTGTGTTGTTGGTCGACGTGCCACCCTGAGCGGACGACGACGTAGTGACTGATTTGTCTTTGTTTTTGGTAACCATGATGTAAGGTAGAGGAATGACAGAGGAGTGTTGAATTCAACTGGCGTTCAGGGCTACATAACCTGTAGTGGTCAATGCAAACGAGATCAATTGAAGGGGATATTGTTCTGCAATATCTACAAACAAATGAGGTTGCAATTTCCACGTGAGATGGTGATGGTTACAGGGATGGACATGGATCTCTTGAAAAAAAAAATGGAACACCAAATAATTTCCTACGCTACTGTCCACAGTGTGCAGCACCACAAAAGAAAGGACGTCCCCGGAACGTGACATGTATTAAGGGACCGTTGAAGGGAGAAAGCAATTCAAACAATGAAGGACCTGGAGTAGCATGTGCTGGTGGAAATGAAGGAGGAATGGAAATGGAGATGTAGGCGAACAAGGAACCAGAGGCTGGAGGCTGTGGGCGTGGACAAGGAAGAGGACTAGGACGAGGACAAGGATGAGGAGGATTTTATGGGAATACATTAAATGAGAGTGGTGATGACAGTATGGGTGGACGTGGAAGAGGACACGGATGTGGACGGGGACAGGGACAAGGTGGTGGTGATCAACTGGGAGAGGGGTTCAATGAGATTGGAGGGATTGCTACCAGCTGCCAATGTATTGTTTGGTGAAATTGCAGTTGAGGATGAAAATGGGATGGAAGGAACAATCTAACTACATAGAGAGATGAAGGGGTAGGGGATAACTATTAGGTGATGTAATTAAAAAGTAGACTTTGCTTTGTGACAGATTATAAAAGTAATTATTACGAAGCAATAGTTCAAAAAGTAAATTAAAGTACTTACTAGTTACTAGTGATGCAAAATAAAAGTGTAGTTTAAAGTGAGGTAACAAAAAAGTAAAATTATGACCAATGTGAGGCGATATAAATGTGGGGATTAAGACACCAATCTTAAACGACAGAAAACTAGCATGAAAGTAAAAATCGAGGGTGAGGTAAATAAAAAGTCAACAATTAGGTAAATAAAAGTTAGATATTAAAAAAGTAATTATTTGGGTGCTGGCAATAAAAGTCAATGACTTTGAATGTATGCAATGTAGCAGTTTTTCCAAAAATCAAAAAAATGACAATTACATAAAAATAATAAGACATAATAATGATAATAATCATATTAATATCAACACAATAATAATGATGATAATGCTAATACTATAATAATATTAATAACATTATTAATTATAATATCAATACAATAATAATAATGACAAAATAATTAATTGCCGCTCCTCTGCAAGAACCCCCCCCCCTTCTACAGAATCCCATCCCAGCGATTGTGAGCAGCAGCAATGGTGCTAGCAAACATGTGGCCAAATGAATGTTGGCAACTTTCCTGTCCACAAAGTCATGTCTAGAGGAGGAGTCATTCTGGAAATTTGTCAAGGATAAGAGTGAATGTGGGAATACATTGAAGGTAATCATGAGGATATATCCTGGATTGCAACTGCACTATTCGACAGTTCCGCTATCATGGTGACTGATAGATCATACAAACAGTCTCATGCTCCAAGGATTAGTAGAGTTGGATGGATCCTGTTTAGCAGTAAGAGCCTGCAAATGGTGTATGGGTCCTTCTATAAAGACTCCGCAGATGCTAGTTCCTATAGAGAAGAGCTCCTAGGGCACACAGTTATTCACCCCCTGGTTGCGCATGTCATGGAAAAACACATTGTACAACAAGCAATGGGAATCATTCACTGTGATAACAAGGGTGCTTGCTACCAAGCGTCTTAGCTGGAAATGTCAGCTGTGTCGTGTCGGCAGGATTTGTCCCGATTGCCAACAATGCCGACATGTCGAAACCCTTCCTACTTGTTTTCGGGCACGATATTTCACATGCTTTTAGATAACATAAAACGCGATAAGGTAAAAAAAGAATTGCTGAAAAATATCTTTTCTCTAGAAAGTTAGAGTATTTTTTGAACAAACAGAGCTAATTTGGCATCACACCACAGCGATTCATGCCACTTGTTCTCCTTTCCTTCCTGACTCTCATCGTTCGCACACGGGATACTCAATTTGATAAGCTACATTTCTATGTAAAAATTGATGACAACGGACCAATATTGATGGAGAAATGGCTCGGCAAAGTTGGATGCTTCGACGACGTGTGTCGAAGTTAAAACTCGCCGGGCCCTAGCGCTATCAATATTGGACTATTTTCTACGTTTATTGCATATAAATGTAGATAACTATTTTATCTATTATTCTGTGAAATGGCATAGTAATTCGGCGTCAAAGTGATGTCCATTACCATGAACACAACCAGCAGCATGCCTGAAGGAACATGTCATGGTGTTGATAGAGATTTTTTTCGTTTGTTGTGTGTTGTGTGGCGTACAACGTAATTTATCTTTGTGTATTTATGGGGGCATCTCCAACTCTCACATCAGGCGGAAGTACTTACAGAGATTGCAACATTGGCGGGCAGTAGACCAGAGGATATACCCCCAGAGAGTCAATTCCTGCTTGAAGTGGAGATTGTTTGCCTGGAAAGAAAGTCATTGGCCCAACAGGAATACTGGTTATCAGCAATGAAAGCAGCAAGGAAAGCAGGCAAATGAACAGGCGGAACTTGGAGGAGACGGCCCTCACAATCTATCTTGCAAACCTTGACTACGTCAGCTGCAGCTGCCACTATACACCACAACCTTCACCTCTTTAAGCGTCGTATTGAATGAGGAATTGAATGACAGCTGCAAGATGCAAGACAACCTTGATTTACACTTTGGCGAATGGCGCACCAGACGACCCCGGAATTAAAATGATGCTCATACCAATGGCTTGAACAAGCAGTTCCGGAAGCCCGACTGATGTGTAAGTGATGGACAACCTTCTTCTTCCTCTTGAACTTGGTTCTACTGCTCCAGTGGTGATACTCAACAACTGTGTGGCTTCTCAATAAGACTCTGTCTGCACCATAGGTGTAATTTTCTAAGTTATTATTATTTTATTATTATTATCACAAAGATAGAACATGCATGGACAACAGACAGGACATTGAAGGGTATGCAATGTCAATTTTGCGTTTTACATACGCAAATATTTGGCCTACAAACATTGGTAGCATATGAAAGATAAGTTTAGGGTCTCTTCTAGTACTGGTAACTGAGAACATGTTTGTTTGATCATTTCGTAATTGAATGGCTAAGGCATAAGCTGGTTTCGGATGTGAGTTGAAAAGGCTTTGGTAAGGCCTAGTCCCAATTGTTGAGTTGTGTAGATAGACAGAGCAGGAGAGGTGTAGCTGGATCCAAAGAATTTCCAAGTCTTGATTGATTTCTACATTGCATCTGCTGTTTTAAGTATCCCTATAAGACAAGAAGGGTGTGAAGTTGCCCATGTAAACATGTTTTGAGCATTTGGTTTGTTGTGTGGAAAGCTGTATTGGAGATTCTGAGTTGTTAAGTTGAAGAAGTTTTGGGTGATGGGACCCCATCTGCCATGTGGATTGATTGCTATAGGTATGAGCACCATATTTATACTGATGAGTTTGCTAAGGGTTTGTTCCCCTGGGAGTCAGCTTTGGAAATCAGAATTAGGTCGCCTATTGGAATGCATGAGCTTTTTATGTTTGACCATCTGGAGCTGGAGATACTTATCAGTGGCGGCCAAAAAAGGAATAGCATTTTCAGAAGAGTCAGAAGTAGAAGGCGCATCTTTACAATTAGTGATGGTGATGTCTATTGAACAGAAGCAGAAAGACTAAAGATAAACGGTGAACTGGAAGATTTATGAGGCTAGGCTATGACAATGGAAGCTTCTAGGGGTTTAGAGTGGTTTCTGGTGATGGGTGCTCGGGGGCGCTGCTGTGACACAGCTGCGACAGATGGGTGGCCCTGTGCCTGGACGTACTTCCTTGGTACGGGGGCACGGTCTGGCCGCAGAGGTGGGAGTGGAACGCTCTTGACGTAGTAGCCATGTGGAAGTGTTCCAACAAAACCACGACAGTAGGACATGCAGCACAGCGCCTCCAACGTAGATAAACGGTGAACTAGAAGATTTATGAGGCTATGGCTATGGAAGCTTCTAGGGGTTTAGAGTGGTTTCAGGTGATGGGTGCTCAGGGGCGCTGCTGTGACACAGCTGCAACAGATGGGCGGCCCTGTGTCTGGACGTACGTCCTCGGTATGGGGACGTGGTCTGGCCGCAGATGTGGGAGTGGAACGATCTTGGCGTAGCCATGTGAAAGTGTTCCAACAATGTCTGCTCCAATCATAGTGTAAGTCTTCCATGTATGTGTGCTTTCTTCCATAGGTAGCAAAGAGCATCATACCCATCATATCACCCCCCCTGCAGTTCTGTTGAAATCCCAGAGTGCGTCATGCTAATCCCAGAGTGTGTCATCCTGGGATTAGCTGCCATGTTATTCCAGGATATTGTTGTCCCAGGATGATGACCCTGAAATCATGGGATTAGCGTCCATGTCATTCGGAGATTTGTCATTCTTCTGGCCACACCCCAGAATTAGGTGGCAGGTCTCTCTATGTGGGTGCCTGCAACTGTTTGATTAAATCCTTGGACAATGGGTTTTCATCTCCATTGTTACCCGTCTCAATGACCTTTTCTTTGTGGCCAAGCAACAACAATAGCAGCAAATTGAGTCACCTGGGCTAAACACATGAACAAGCCTGAATGGAATTTTCAATACTCCAGTTTGTCATTTTCAATTCCTTTGCTGAGCAGAAGAGAGAGATTAACACCGAGAAGAAGTGCTGGAGTGGTGGAATAGAATGGTGGCTGATAAACATGAAAGCGCTGAACTTCTAACATGTGTGGTTGCAGATACATGTATTATGTTACCATGAATAGAAGGAATAATTTATCTGGACTTAGTAGAATAGCCATGTGACACTGTTGATGTTGTTTCGCGCCTCATCGTCGTAGCTCCTGATACAAATTATTGTACAGGGTTGCCTCTCACAACCCCCAAACCATGTATGGCGCTGCTTCCTCTGCATCAAGAATGTTTAACAGCTCAACCATGTAAACTAGTGTTGCACCCGGTTTAATTTTGTTTGTTGCCTCGGAACCATATCCCCCAACGTTACCGTATGCCTGCGTTGCAATGATCGAATGTAATGTGAGAGTTGGGATGGATAGAGGGAATTGAACACTATTGTGTCTGATGCAAGGCGCTGGAACATACCATATCAGAGGGCACAACCAACTTGCGCTTCTNTTTGCAAATTGCAGTGACGATGAGGAAATCTTTGCCATCACTGAAGAGTGTTCCGTTGTAATGGACAGAGAGGTAATCTTCTGATTTGCTCTTGACTCTTCGAAAAATAACGCAGGTCAAAGCGTGTCGTTCACGTGGAAAATAACGGTCAGTGATACATAGGATCAAACTAAGAGTGGTAAGCAATGAAGCATCTTACGGACAATCTTTCGGACGATATTTCACACCAATTCTGAGCATTGAGTCCGGGGCAAGGTCGAGACGTATCCATCCCTCTTTCGTTCGTTTGTAACCCTCGCGTGCCCGCTTCTTCTTCTTTGGCTCACGACGGAAGTTAAATGCCGAACTTGATACACCATTCAACGACAGTATTGATGCGAGGAGTAGACTTATAATGTACTTCTTGGTCATGATGATTGAAGAGGGGCTATTGTTTGTTGCTGAGGTCCGGGGCGTTTGATCTCTTTGCAGATTTCATTTCAAATATTTCAAAATTAAAAATGTTGTAAACATTCTTCGTGTCATCGTCTCGACCTCCGAATACCCCCCTCTTCTGATCACCACCAGATTAAGAAATCACTCGAATCAAAGTGTCACCTCACTAGTCTGCCCGTCCACATCATCGACATAACGCCCTGCCATCTTCCCGAATAATTCCGCCACCTCCCGAAACAACGTGGCCATCATGTGTTCATCCGTCGAGGCTACGCTATTCTTCTTCAATATGATCGACACTCCAATCAAATGCTCTTGTATTGCCAAAAGATTAGGAACGCTACATGGCGGACCGACACTGCAACATCCCGAAATGTTCGATATATCATGCAATTCGAAACTAATGTTCTCAAACAATGTCCCAAGGGGTAAACTCTCGTCGATGTTGGCACTTCCAAAAACATTGCTTATATCATAAAAGGACTTGGAGGCAAGGAGCATACTTTCTTGTACCACCGACCAATCGGTCGACCAATATTCCCCTGCGTGGACTAGGTGCGATCCAGCTTGAAGTAGTAGAGCTTGGATGTCCTTGTGATCTAAACCGCCAATGTTGTAAAATAGCATCCCGAGCGATTTGGACGAGGCGGAGATGAAGGATAGACCGGCGGATTTTATGGGATTGTCAATCATGTCATTGTCGCCGTCTGATATTGTTGTTGTTGTTGTTTTGGTTGTTGTCTTTGGTAGTACGGCGGATGCGTTGTAATCGCGAATGGCCGATTCTCGTACAAATAATGTCGCCCTACGTCGAGAGATGCTGCGTGGATTTGATTTCATCGTCAGCGGAAACATTGGTGCCTCCCTTGGAATTGTGCCCTTTGAATAATTATTTGTAGGTGATGAAAGCATTGTGAATGCGGTTGTTTTTGTAAGCGACGCGGAGATGGCCATGTTGACCAGGACAGAGATCCAAAGAAATGTGTTTGAAGCCGTCATTGTTTTGCGAGCTATTCGTACAGAGGATTGAAGATGGGTGCCGATTCAGGATACACACGCACTGTAGCTGTGGATGATGTAGTACTCCTTTCTACTACACTGCAAGAAGAGAGGTACTAGATAGAGAGGGGGGCGCGGCTATGATGTTGTCCGATGATTGTTTGGTCCATGGTTACTACTACTTTAGATGCTACTGTATGTTTGTACTTAATCCAGACATACAAAATTCCAGGTTTTAGAGAACC
>JALLAX010000299.1:0-20958 GCA_036939555.1 Discostella stelligeroides
AACCCTAAAATGAAAAAAAGATCCGATTTGGCATCCCAAATATTGAAAATTGCCGGGACTAAATGGTATGTATTTCCGGAAATACTCATTTATTATTGGGATTAAAAATTGCCAGGATTAGCTGCTACAGATCCTCACCTCACAATCAAAATCTGGAAACAAAAACAACCATGGCCGACAACGTCGACCGTGCGTGACCGTCGGGGACCGACACAATGGGGAATACATCCCGCCAGCGTCGCCTCAAAATACTAATACCAATGATTCCTCCTGCCTGACGCTCCTTCAATATTATTTACTTCACCACCTACTAGGTAGTTGTCACTATCATTGTTGTTCATTCTCACTCTTACACCGTGCTCTTCCACCGAGTACATAACTAGTATTCTTCTACCTAGTACTACCATGAACTCTGATACCATAATAGGTAATTAAACCTTGCACACGAGAGATACGGACTAATTATCTACTCGAATACAAAATAATTATGATAACCAAATGTGCTATTCCTGTTGATGCTGAAGCAGTATCGCAGAGACTGCTGAAGCCGGAATTGACATTGGAATCCGAGATATTCTTTAATTTATGAGGATGGCAATGGCAATCCTACGTAACTATCGGCTCTCTAGTAGAGCAGTAAGTGGAGTACGCCACGTGGTAGCTGACACGTGGTCACCTGACACCTATTGTGTCCTAACACACCCCCGCGATGAACGAGTGGTGTGAGAAGGAATGAGTTCATCGAACAAGAACAAGGGTTAAGTTTCGCAGTAATCGAGTGGGCAGTTCATGAGGAAAGAGCGCATCTGGCGGAATTGCGGGCCCTGCAGTGGTTTGGTAAGAACGTCTGCCCACATGGTTTCGGTGGGGCAGTATTTTAGATCAATTTCATTTGTTTCGTATTTATCCTTGACCAAGTAATATTTTGCACGGATATGTTTGGTACGTCCTGAGCCAGAGACACGACCGTTCTTTTCGAGTGAGAGGGTGCTCATGTTGTCTTGGTAGACAATATTTTCGGTGATGGTGTATCCTTGACCTTCGAGGAAGTATCGCATCCAGAGAATATCACCTAGCTTGTCGTCGACAGCGATGAGTTCAGTTTCGGTAGAGCTCCGTGTGTTGATTTTTTGTTTTCGGGATGAGCTTGCTATGGCACCTCGTCCTAATGTCATTAGTGCACCCGTATGACCCTTACAATCATCGTGAATTTGATGGGACCCATCAACGTACCATTTGATGGAAGATAGAGAGTCAACGGTAAGTGTGAGGTGTAAATGCCTTGTACCATTTAAGTATTTGAGCACTCGTTTAAGTTTCCCCCAATCATCTTCTCCAGGTTGCTTGACACGCGTGGTAAGGAAGGCGACGGTGGTTTGAATATCACGGCGCACTCGAGTGGAGACAAAGAGGAGTTGCGCAGTAACGTGGTGAAACATGATGGCTTGATCCTCTGGGAGGGGGCGATCATCGTCACGCACGAGGAAAAGCTTGTCGGTTGCCGGAGTGGCAGACACCCCCGTAATGTGTTCGGGGAAGGAATCGATGATGTTTGCGATATAGTTGTCCATAGAAATTTCGACTTGTCCTGGTGTGGTGTAATCGAACTTCATTCCGAGATAGTCATGGATGGGACCGATGTGTTCTTTTAAGTTTTGGCCGTATATGTTTTTGAGTTGTTGGATGACGTGATGGATTGGGGCTTCTTCAACACAGGAGATGGTAAGATCATCAACGTGCCAGCTGACTGTGAGTTGATGGCCATTCACGATTTTGTTTGCAACGCATGGATCATACGGATTGAGGATGAAACCCATTGTTGTGAGATCGGAAACGAGTTTGCGGTAGAAAAGGAGTGCGCTTCTGAGCATTCTGTAAAGTGCTTTTTGGAGTTGGACGTATAGGATGGGTTTTCCGGTGGAGTCTTCGATGACATATTTACGGTAAATATTGGGCGCTGTCTTAACCATGAGTTCGGCGAGTTTTCCTGTGAGTTTCATTATAACGAAAGTGTCATTGTTGGCATGGAGGAATGCGCCGGGAAGGTCCATGGTCCCGACGAATCGTCGTTCATGAGCAGCAATAGCGGCAAGAGCAAAATTGGCTTCAGTTGTGACGGTAGGGGATGCAGTCTCTTCTTTGGCAATGTGTTCACGTTGAGGTTTACCATTGGCGCATGCGCGAGCTTTTATGTCCCCGTTACGTTTTTCGGTGAGGAAAATGAGAGAGGCCAGCGCGGTGCGTCGTTGTTCGTAGGTGAGTGTTTGCGCATCTAGTGGTGTGAAAGTGTTGAGCATGTTGAACTGATGAAGTTCTTTGGAGACCGCGGCTTCGCCTTTTTCTCCGAATCGCTTGAGGCCTGCAGACAGGCTGAAAACGTTGGGTTTCTTCTTAGTGGAACTGGTTCGTCGTGTTGGAGGCGGTGGGTGGGAGTAGTGGACCATGAGGAAGTGGCAGACTGTTGCGAGGGTAGATTCGTGCATTGGATGTTCTTGTTCAGCTGCAGTGGTAAACAAGTGGTAGTCATCAAATTTGCTGTTTTTGCCTGCGCGTTGGCGCTGGGGCCGTGCTGTGGGGAACGCTTGGTTGTTGGTGTCGTCATCATCACTGTTGTCGTTGTCGTCATCGTCTGCGTCTTCGGGCGCCGATGGGATAGTAGTGTCATCATTTGGATCATCTGAAGAGGTGGACGAATCACTTGAGGTTGTTCCGTCATCAAGTTGAATGACATGAGGGTCATTGTTGTTTTGAGGCAACGGGGCCAGAATTTGTGGGCCTGGAAGGATGTCGTTATCATCTGGTTGGATGAGTGCAGGTGGAGGAATAAAATCGTCGTCGTCGAGTGGTAGTGGTGGCTGGTTAAAATTGATGCCTGCTTCGGCGGCAATGGCATTGGCAAGGTCGTCTTCGGCAGGAGGCGGAGTCGGCTCTAGGATTGTCACGGCAGTAGTGACGCCGGGGAGTTCATTTGGGATGTCCGGGAATGGTGCAGCTGGACGTTCGATAAGAACATCTTCAAGGTCGTCATTTGAGAATGCAAAAGGTTCTTGGACCCGATTGCGGAAAATTAATCCAGTAGTGCGATTTTCTTTAGTAGCAAATTTCGTCACAGCATTGATTATAGTTTGCGGGACACCGGGGATGACCGTAAAACTCCTACGTGTTAATTTTCTGCCTGTAGAGAGACAGAAGAATTTGTATGAGCCTTGTAGATTTCCAGTAGGGCCAAGGCAGATGGCAGCATGAGTGCGTCGTTGCATTGTGTTCGTAGGGGATGGTTCGTCGTGCACCTCACAGTAGGCACCAAATTCAGCCTTGCAGTGTAATCGAGCATCGAGGCGATGGCGTTTGAGCAATTCGCGAGGGCTCCATTTTTGAGATATCCCACCTTTGACGGGGAACGAATTCATCCACATCGTAACAAAGTAAAGGAGCTCAACCACCATTCGTTTTGGTAGTTTTGGGTATGGGAGGGTGTTGATGATGGCCCTGGTGCGTTCTTTAACGACACGGATGCGACGTTCGATTTCGGCAACGTGTTCATTTGCGGCAGTAGTGTTCACAACAATGTTGGGCATGAGTTCTTGTAGAGGTTGAAATTCCATGTCCATCATGACCGTTTGAATCTTGAGACCTGCTGCGGCATAGATGGATATGACCCGTTGAACTAGTTTACAGAGATTTGGGGCAGTCCGTGTGGTGGCAAACTCAATAGTTACTAAATTAATGCCCCTAGAGGATGTAATGAGAAACGGCAAGCCGTTAACAAACATTACATCAGCCGTCAAAGTCACATTACGATGTCGGTCCAAAAAGTCTCGTGGGATGTCGACATAGTCGGTCACCACGTGCTCTGGTTTACGCCGCACAGTTTTCCCCCTGAGATTTGCGAGATCCGGGCCGAAAATCTGATTAGCATTATGCACATCAGTAATGGAGACAGGACAGTTGGCGATTAATTTTTCACGTACCATGCCTTGGTAGTCGCGTGTAGACGGGCAGCCAATCATGCGTTGGAAACGGCGGGCCTCATGAGCTTTGAGAACTTCGCGCTTGGTGTAGCCCTCATAATTGTCTGCAACAGTGTTGACGAGCATAGCAGCAACGTCCGTGTGCGGGATGGAGGAGAGATCCAGTTCGTGCAACCCTGTGTCAGTGGGCGCAAACTCGAGCGGGCCCGATGGAGTGTGGACAATGAAGACCCCGTCGCGATCCCAACTGTCGTAAGTGACGCGGTGACGTTTGGCCATTTTACGGAGAGACAGAACATTTGCGATGCCATTTTCATCGTAGTATACCTCGATGTCCCCAAAATTGCCTTGGAGGGAGGTGACGGTGGAGCCAGCGTTGGAGTGGACCCGAACCGGCCGTTCGGCAGGACCAATGTCAGTGAGGAGGTCTGCGGAGGCAAATTGATTGATCGTGCTTTGATTGTCAAGTAAAATTTTGTGTGGTGCAACAATGACGGAAGTGTTTTGAGCAAAGATGGTGCCTTCGTCGTAGGAGGCGTCATCAGGAACAGGTACCGAATCCTGGAGGGAGATCATGGCATGCACTTGTTCATCGGCGGAGGCTGCAGGAGCAGGAGCAGGAGCAGGTGTGGCCGCGGTGTCATTTGCGCGACGATTGTTGCGACGGCGCGGGCAGTTGCGTTGTGCATGTCCTGGCTGGTTGCAATCACGACAGACAATCGGAGAGTCCTCTTGCGCGAACATGGCCTGTTCCTCGATAGCATCTGTTCTGGAGGCATTAGTGGTGGCAGATGGCGAAGAGCGCGTGGGAGAGTGCGTAGTGTAGTTGTTGAGGAGATCAAGGACTCCTTCCATGGTGGGAGGGTAGTTATCTGTGCCGAGAGCAAAGCTGTTGGAAAGTTCTGTTTTGAGCGTCTTGTACTTTTTGATGTTGGCTCCAGACAGCATGAGGGCAGCGCAAAATTTTTCTTGTGCAGTAGAGGTTGCTAGTTGGCGTTCTGCCGAAGTGGCAGAAGAGGTGGTAGTGCCATTCGCGGTGCATATCGCGAGAAGCTCTGCGGACGCAAGAGTCGGGAGGTAACCAATAGCGCCTTCCCCGGCAAACTTGGTAATGACGCGAACCATGGATTTGAAATGATGGTAATAGTCGTCATTCGTCATCCCATCAGGTTGGTAATACATACACAACGTCCGGAAGGTGCCGGCAACGGCAAAGTAGCTGTGTTGTTTTTCCCCAAGGCGGGAGGAGAGGCGCTCGATCATGGTGAGGAGCTCGATGACGTCGTATGAATCTCGGCACTGCTGGAAAGTGGAGGTTCCCTCGAGTTGTGTGCGAAGAGAGGCCGTACATTGGCCATAGATGATGGCCCAAGCCCGTGCTTCATCGGCTGTGTATTGGGAAGATCGCCGATGATAGTCTTCAAACTTGTATTTGTATTCAATGATGGCGATTTCGAACACCTCCGGTTTGAGCGGATCACGTGCAGCTGGCGCGGTTGGCGGCGTGAGTGCGGCTGGTCGAGCCAAAGTGCGGATGGCTTCGATAATATCGCGCGGGTCTTTGAACGTGGACTGGATGTGCGTCTCGACAGCAATGCGGGATTTTTGAAATTGGTCTGGCTTGACGTGAGGACCGAAATCGAAGATCGCTTTCTCGAGGCCTGGGATGGAGTTAATAATTTGGGTGGTGCTGGAAGCGGTGCTGTTGCGAGCCGGCCAGCGACGACGGGGATTGTTGTTATTGGTGGACCCCGTGCCACCAGTACCGGCGGCATTAGCCGCGTTATTACCGGTCGTCCCTGCGGACGACATGTCGCGATCCGAGATGGACGCTAAAATTAAAGAATATGTTGATGCTGAAGCAGTATCGCAGAGACTGCTGAAGCCGGAATTGACATTGGAATCCGAGATATTCTTTAATTTATGAGGATGGCAATGGCAATCCTACGTAACTATCGGCTCTCTAGTAGAGCAGTAAGTGGAGTACGCCACGTGGTAGCTGACACGTGGTCACCTGACACCTATTGTGTCCTAACAATTCCTCGCATCCAGCACAGCAGACTGTTGCAAATTATTTCACAAAGCATGGCAGCACAACAACATGAACCCGAACCGTGAGGCATAGCAAAAGGCAAACAACAACTTGTTGAAACTTCTTCAAGCAACAACTACGCACTGATACTGGTGATACTCGGTACTCTCGGCACATGAATGCTGGATTGATATTGTATAGGTTGTACTCTCGAGTATCGTCGTAATTGGCGCACTAGGTAATCAATGCTGATTCAAGAGGGCACTCGATAGTCTACTAAACAGAGAGGTGTACGTGGAGAGGGTGCGGGGTGATGTCAAGACGTCGTGCGAGCGATACTGGGATTTTATGCAGCATCAACAAGAACATCTTGCGATCTTAGCAACTTTCTTCGGATACGGCAATCGATATCATCCACAACTGCAAGATTGATGCCTGATGAAAGTTTTGCGGCTGAATTCACAATTGCATCTCGAACCCATTGAGGATCCTGTGTTGGGTTAGCAGAACGAAGTGCGGCAGCGATTCCTGTAACGTCTACAAAACAAAGAATTATGAGTCGGGGGGTGGCGCTTAACAAGTGCATTGAAGGCAACAATTCATCTGAACAAATCCTTGAGGACTTACGAGGCGCAGCCATACTCGTGCCATTCATCTGGAAAGCTAAGCAATGCAGAATTGTCATATCTGCATACAAGACAAACAATTATTTTGACTATCCTTTTACTGATATTTGTGACTCCGTCTTTACAATGACATTCAAGGAAGGAGCTTATTGGATTTTGCGTCGATCAAAGGTAGCGACCATACTTTTTTCCATTTCCATAATGATTCGTCGCCATGCGCTGGACCAAACAACTTTATTTCGGATCTTGAAAACACTCCTCCACTTCGCACAATACTGCCTTCAACCAGAATTTCATACCTACCATTTCCCTTATTGCAGCAAATCCCATCACCATGAGAGTCAGTGATTGTGAATTTGTATGAAGAGCAATTTGGTAAACACAGCTTTGTTGAATGCATCGTTAAGGCGGCTGTGTACTTGGGACTTCTCATGGTGGTCCCTGCACTAGTATCGCATGTTTGAGATAATGTCCATGCAGTCTCGAGGGGAGAGTTGTCCGTCAGGACCTTGACCTCAATATTCGTCCCAGCAGTACATGAAGTCGTAGTGGGTGTAGAGTTTAATGGCTTGGGTGTTGGCTTGGTAGAAGTCGGGCGAAAGGTTGGTTGGTTAGTGCCGGTTGGTTTGGCAGAAGTTGGATTATTGGTTGGCTTGAATGTTGACGGGACAGGACTGGTTGGGGTGAAATTTGGTTGGTTGATATTAGTTGGACTGTTGGTTGGTCGGCGAGTGACAGCACCTGATGGNTTAGTATCGGGCCTCTCAAAACCCCTGATGGAATTCACAGATACACCAGTTGTATTGGTTGAGGGGGCTGTGTATTGTGGACTGTTAATGATGGTTCCTGGTTCGCACTTGTGATTTAGTGTCCACGCAGTTTCGAGGGGAAACTTGTCTGTCATAATTCTGACCTCTACGTCAGTTCCAGCACAGGGTGTGGGTGAAGATGTTGGGTTCCTTGTTGGAGAAAAAGTTGGTTCTTCAGAAACCGTTGGATAGAAAGTTGGCTGGTGTGAACTGGTCGGATTCCCGGTTGGTCGGGCAGAATTGGTTGGGTTGAAGCTTGGTTGGTTAGTAGTTGTTGGACTAAATGATGGGCGAAGGCTTGGTTGGTTCGTTGGTGAATCAAAAAATCTCGTTTCAGCACCAAGAAAAACTCCTCCGGAATGTACCCTCCTACCGTCCACAAAGATTTCATATCCGCCATTTCCCCAAGCGCAGCAAAGTCCATCACCAAACGAATCAGTGATTGTAAATTTGTAAGATGAGCACCTTGTTAGGCACAATGCGGTCGAGTGATTAGAGAAGGGAACAGTGTACGGTGGACTGTTGATCACGGCTTCTGGTGTACTACATTTACTTGTAAGAGTCCATGCAGTCTCGAGGGGAAATTTGTCCGTCGTGACCTTGACCTCAACGTTTATTCCATTTATGCATGTCGTGGGTGGGGTTGTTGGGCTGAAACTGGGCTTGCCGATAGTTGTCGGATCGACCGTCGGTTGGACAGAATGCGTTGAATTTGAGGTTGGTTGACCGGTACTTGTTGGAGAGAATGATGGTTGAGCAGAATTCGTGTCTGTGGAGGTTGGTTGACCGGTACTTGTTGGAGATAGTGACGGCTGGGCAGAATTCTTTTCTGAGGAGGATGGCTGGCCTGTACTTGTTGGAGATAGTGACGGTTGGGCAGAATTCTTTAATGTGGAGGATGGCTGGCTCGTACTTGTTGGAGATAGTGACGGTTGGGCAGAATTCTTTGCTGTGGAAGATGGCTGTTCTGTGCGTGTTGGGACGGAAGTTGGCTGGTTGGTACTTGATGGAGAGAAAGAAGGCTGGGAAGAAAGTGTTGATGTAGAAGTTGGCTCGACCGTTCTCGTTGGGTTAAATGTTGGATTGTATGTAATTGTTGGAGAATAGGAGGGGCTGCGACTTGGTGTTTGACTTGGAAGGCTAGAACAATTGATATCATCCACAGTTGCGAGCATAAGGTCGAAAGGAAGAGCAGCAGCTGAATTCACAATAGCATCTCGAACCTGAGTTGTGCTCCATGTTGGATTTGAGGACCGAATTGCGGCGGCTATCCCAGCGACATCTGACAAAGAAATGGGAGAGATATTGTTTAGTCTTTATGATGTGTAGACGAAACCAAGCAATAAGCATACACTTACGAGGAGAAGCCATACTGGTTCCACTTTTGTTTCCAATAGCTGTCGAAGAGGAGATCCAAGCCGACGTTATGCTTGAACCGGGAGCATAAACATCAACACATGATCCCCAATTGCTGAAGCTGGACTTAATGTCGGTCCTTGTTGTTGAGCCAACCGTAATGGCCGAGGTTGAAGATGCTGGTGAGGAAGAACAAGCATCTGTATTATTATTCCCCGCTGCCACAACCATTACCACACCTTTCGACACTGCATTGGCGACTACTCTATTAAAGAAATCACTCTTTTTGCTTTCGAGGCTCATGTTAACAACACATCGAATCCCACCACTGCTGCATTTCGAGACCACGTGATCAATCCCTGTGATAGCACCGTCAACTGTTCCGTGTCCAGTGGCATTGAAAACCTTGACAGAACACAATGCACAGTTGCTAGATACGCCATATTGAGCTCCACATACCGTACCAGCAACATGGGTGCTAGAATTGACATTTGAGAAGATGGAGACGGGATTGTGTGAACAAGCGTGTGAGATGCGATCTACTGTTCAGGAGAAAGAATCACTATTGCAGCAACTACTTACCCATGCCCAATCACATCCATCAACGCATTTTCACTTGAGAATAAAGACAAGTGACAATCTCCAGGACCAATCACTCCATTCGCAAATTCCTGGTGTTCGGCATAAATGCCGGTATCGATAATGAAGACATTGACGCCCGCGGCATTTTGCTTGGCAACAACATTATCGAGAGGCAGCGTGCATTGATTAATTCTATCCAACCCCCACGATGGAGCTACAGCACTTGCTTGCAAATTTTTGTAATCAAAGATATTTTCCGCCATGGCTTCATGGGAGAGGTAAATCTCTTGATCCAATTCGACATCTTGTACAGTAGGGTTATTGTTCATCGCTGTGTATGCCATCTGTGCCTGCGCTGCAGGCAATATCAACGAACAGCCATTCACTGCATGTTCGTAAACACGATGGACGATTCCGCCCATCGACTTGGCTAATGCTGCACATTGTTTGGCTGGTGCAACTTTAGTGTCCGAGAATGAAACGAGGTAGGTTTTGGGTGTCGTTGTGCCTGTATTTACTAGGTTCTTGCGATGATGGATTCTCTTCTTCTTCACAACGATATTGTCAGCAGAGTCGTCGGCAGAAGTGTTGTGGCTGAATGCAACCAGAATGGCAACGACGGTAATGAAGAGAACTTTGAGAACAGGATCATTACTTCTAGAAACTCGCATGGTTGCTTGGATGGAATGTTGTTACTAACACAACGAGTGAGGTAGTGAGTAGTAAGCGGAGGAGGAGAAGGATAAGAATGAGGTAATCGTTGGCATGAAATGTCTCATATTGTACAGGATCTCGTCGATAGGGTGGGAAATCCGAAGTGTGTATTCAGTAGTTCCCGAGCTCACCTTCAAGTTATGCGAACCCAACCTGTAATTTTGGTTCTCGTTCGTCAATAATCCCTTGAAGGTAGTAATGATTGTATGTAGGTACTAATTGGGATTTGATGCAAACGTGAGAAACACAATCAATTATTCTGTGTTGTTGCCCTTCCGAGGTCATTGATCCTGTTTGTGATTTTATCCTGAGTGTTTCTAGTTCGTAAACTACCATCGGGTTCTCAAAAAAATCGTCTTCGATGTTGTAGTGTAGATAATTCACAAATAATTGTCACCCCTCTACCCTTCTCTCTACTGTAGCATCGGCAGCAGCATTCGTCGTTGAACCCTGATTCAATGATGCTTTACACATCTTTAGAAGGTACCATTCTGCAATAATATTATGGACTTGCAACCATAGAGATACGAGCTGAGAAGCACGATTTGGAGACCGGCCGGCAGGAGCTTCTGTGATCAAGATGGTGATGGTTCCTCAATCTTGAGGGTCCCCGCCAAAAAATACTTGTGCGGAACAGAGGGAGGAATGTCCCAATTTTCAATTTTTTTCTCTTCTCTCAACTGTCGTTCACACATCATCACATCATGGATGCGAAATAAAATAATAATCAATCCCCAAAAAACTGGGAAACGATTGTTCGACTGGAAAAGTCTAGAGATCGGTTCTGGTTTGGAATATTCCATTTTCCATTCCATTCCATTCCAGATTCAACCCCATGGAATTGGAATGGAATATTCCAAACTGCTAAATAGGCCGTAAAATACGTAAATGTACGATGCACGTTTGCTTAAATACTACGTATTACTATGTACATTTGCTCGCTGTATTCAATTCCTACGTAGGAGATTCCATTTGGAATTCTATATTCCAAGGGGTCTGGAATGGAATATTCCATATTCCATTTTGACCCCTTGGAATCGGAATGGAACCGACCTCTAGAAAAGTCATTTTCGTGGGTCATAGTTGTGTCGGTTCAACGCCCAGCAACTTTCAACTTTCTCCTTGTGCCCGATGCGTTCGCGTGACGTGACGACACACACACACAAAACGTCGTCTCGTCCACGCACTGTCCCTCCACGTCGATAGTACCATGCACACCGTACCTTTGACTTTTTCACTACAGGCGAAAAATAATATTAGAGCGAAGAGAGAAGGAGAGAACACGCCAGCCGGCTCGTTGATTGGGCGGGGGAACGAGCGAGAAGGGTGGTTGTATGTTGCTTGTGCGTGAAACCCTGTGAAACAAACAAAATTTCAGCGTTCGCGTTCAATACGCTCGAAAAACGACACAGCACACACGCGCGACAAAAACACTGCTCAGACACGGACACGAAAGTGCATTTTGGGATTGGTCGGTCACAGACGATCGAGAGCCCCTCCACTTCCACCCACGCCACTACCAAATAAAAAGGAAGGAAGGAACGGGGGCCGATGGTCGTGATCGAACCGAATCATTTCATACTTTAGTATCATTCTTGAACCCATCCTTCTCTTCCACCTTCGCTCTCTCTCTATGTCGCCGCGTCTGTTTCGTTGACACCAACGAACAATATCATAATCTTGTTGTTGGTCCCAACACCCAACACCAACCTGTAATACCTAAACTACTTGAACTCTCCCCATCTTCTTCTCTTCATTGAAGGAGGGCTTTCAAGTTTTGAAATATCATTCATCATCATCGCTACGTTATTCATTATCATTGCTATTTAGAATTTCATCATCATCAGTATGCATCATTCACGTTCCATGCAACGATCTGCCCTTTCGGCAACCTTTGATTTTTGGTACGCCCCTTCGCAGTCGTCGTCATCGTTGACGGATGAGATGATGACTACCGAGGGAGGATGCGCCACCAACGAAGGCGAATCACCCGATTCATCATCGTCATCGCCACAATCAAGGCAGCACAAGCCGCAGCTTCCATCTCCTCACGCCCAGCTATTGTTCGAGGATGAACATCCGTCGTTTGTCGAGCTCAAGGGTCAGGATCATCGCCAACAAGAACAAGCAGTAGTGGTGCACGACGACAACGACGACGAATCGGATGACGATGACGACAACGACCAAGACATGCTAATTATAGACACTACATTCACTTCCCAAACTTCAGTTCCACAAGGTCAAGGCCCCGCCCTACCCCACATCTTTGGGGGAGGGGGAACTCGACGACACTCGTGGCTATTGGGCTTTGCTCGACCGAGATCCACTTCTTCTTCTTCTTCGACAGTTGCAGTCAAATCATCCACTCACAATGAGGCTCAAGGAAACAACAACAACAACAACATTAATAACAACAAGCTCAAGAGGATGTTGATACACCACCACCATCATGATCATGATGATGATGCCTCGGCGGTAATTATGGTGGATGACTCAGGAAGTAATACTAATTTACTTCTTCACAGCCTCCCTCCAGGATTGGTGCGTGTTCCCAGCGGCTCGTCTCTGGACGACGACGAAGAAGACTGTTCCTCGAGCAGCAGCAGCGACTCGTCGCTGTGCGCATCTCCCACCTCATCCTCCCAACGAAGCAGCAGTGGTAGCACTACCAGCAGTGTTACTAGACCCAAGGGCGTGTCCTTCTCCCCCGCCGTCAAGGTGCAACCCATCCCCCATTCCTCATTATTGTCGCACTCGCAACGATTACGAATGTATACCACCAGCGACGAAGTTCGCAAGAACAAGATTCGGAATAAGATGGAATACAGACATGATGGATACGATTGGAGGAATGTCAGCGAAGAGTGGGAGATGGGTGTGGATATGGTTACGGGGGAGTTGATCCATCCCGTCCATGAGGCGCAGCCGCAGCATGCTCGTCATCATCAACGATTGTGAATATACGATGGATCCATGGAGTCAGATGGGGGGGAGAGGGGTGTGTGTGGGAATTTTGGTACATTAAACTATAGAGATTGATGATAGAAATAAGGACGAAGGAGACACAACTGACGATTGGGACAATACTGATACAATGATAGAGACTAAACTTAAATTATGATGAATATATTTATGTTTTTGAAGAGCCAGCAAATAATATTGAAACCTACAACTTTGCCCTTCTTGCATGATGCCTATTCCCATCATCATCATTCAACCATGACTCACGCACCCTCATACTCTTCCTTGGCCAGAACACAGAACTGTGGGAGATGAGGGGGGGTCAATGTCTATGGGAGAAGGTATTTAGATAAGAAGGGGAAGAAAACGGATCGATGTGTTCATGCATGCGTTGAGGTTGATGCGTTGCGTCTGTTGCTCGTTTTGCATAGAGGTTTGCATCTCGTCGACACCTAAGTACGTACTTGCGTACTTTGTGAGTAGCGTCTGCGTCTGTCATCGCTTCGTTGATCACACTTCGAGCGCGGGCCAGCCCTTTGGCGAAGAAAGAAAGGTTAGAAAGAAGATGTTGAATCGAACTTGTCGCCGACAAGCTAAAACCACCAGTGATGGAAGATGAGGATGAAATCGGAAGGAGTGAATCAACTACTAATGTAGTAAACGACGCTCTCCTGCCTTTTATGCCTCTGGAATCGATCGTCTTCAACTGAAATCAAACACCACTCGTGCAGGAACGAAAAGTGAACATAATCGTATTCGGGGTTTGGAGTTTTAGTGCTCCTGCAACTCATCATGATGTGGCTAGCCCGCTCGCCCACATCATCCGCGGTTGCTACTGCTACCAATGTTATTAGCCTACAGATACCCACACCATCATCATCGTCATCGTCGATCCCCCAGCAGCAACAACATCAACAACAACTATTACGTTATACGCCTACCGATCCCACCGTGGATTATGATATCAATGTTACCCCACTCTACGAACACATTGGCAATTCGGACTGGAAGGCAGCAACCGACCGTTGTCAAAAAAATCCCCAAGAGGCTGGGACATGGGTAGTACGCTACCGTCGCGATTCCATGGGGAATCGATTGGGAAAGGGCGCTGCTGGAAAGAGCAGTGACAATAATAACGGGTCAGTGCAGTGGCGTTTCCTTCCCATCCACTCGGCATGTGCCCTTGGTCCACCCACCCACTTCATCCGCGCCCTCCTCCAATCCTATCCCTCCGGTCCACGCACCCTCGATGATCAGGGCATGCTGCCGCTCCATTACGCATGCGGGTCGCGCATTTCGCGTGAGGCGCTCTACCTTCTCCTCATGTCCTATCCTGGCGCGGCACTCAAATCGGATCCGAACGGTATGCTCCCCATTCATTATTTGGCACGTTGGGGACCCGGCGAAGAAGGGTCGATTGATATGGTGTGTGTTGCCACCGGACACGTGCATGTCACCAGTTGGAAAGATGGCGATGGGAATACACCAGAAATGTTGGCAATGAGTGCTGGGTATGAGGGATGTGAGGAGGTGGCAAGAAGGTTACGTGAGTTTGGACGAAATGGTGGTGGTAATGGTGGTGGTGGATCGATCAACAACACAAAGGGGCTTTCCATTCAAACAAATACCAACTCTGGGACACCTCTGAAGCTCGTCTCTTCCACTTCTCCTCCCGTCTCTGCACCTCCTAACACTGACAAGTATTCTTCCTTTGAGTACGAGTCGGCTGAATTACGTACGCTCATTGAAGATGGAAAGGCGCTCATCCTCAAAGAACAGCAACAGCAACCTTCCGAAAATGAAAACCGCACTGGAAATGAGCCTTGGAACCGCAGTTCCACCACCATTCAAAATTCATCGGAACAGCGTGCAATAATGGGAAAGCTAGGTGTATCTCCTGTGCAT
This sequence comes from Discostella stelligeroides, assembly GCA_036939555.1. NCBI lineage: Eukaryota > Bacillariophyta > Thalassiosirophyceae > Thalassiosirales > Thalassiosiraceae > Discostella > Discostella stelligeroides. The sequence continues at coordinate 14,957 of JALLAX010000299.1, forward strand.
CGAGGTGTCGGTAGAGGGGATGGTGGCAGTAGGTACCACTCTTGGGATGGCGCTCGAGCGGCTGGAAGTAGTGAAGGAGGAAGTATCAGTGGCGGTTCTCAACGTGGCAGTGCCGCTGATCCACCGACAAGTANCTGGAAGTAGTGAAGGAGGAAGTATCAGTGGCGGTTCTCAACGTGGCAGTGCCGCTGATCCACCGACAAGTACCAGCGGTACTTCCACCACTACTTCAGCGGCTGCGGATCCTCCTGCCCTCGTCGATCACTCCTTCTTTAAATCCACTCCCCTGAAGAGAGATACCATTACCTCTTCATCATTATCGTCTCATTCGTCCTTAAGATTGACACTGCCCCCCATCAGCCCGCGTGTTTCATCCACCACCCCAACTGGTACGCCAAAATGGGGAAATCATCACCATCGACCATATCAATTCCACCATCGCGAGCAGCACAGCGAAGTTTCTGATGATGATCGACGTCTGTGCGAACTACGTGAAGAGATTTCCACTCTACGCAACAGCGGCAGTGGTAGTGTTGATTCTACCCGTCGGGAAGAGGCTGAAGGGGTTGCAAAATCCGGGACGATGGTTCAGTCGACCCTGCAGCAGCTGCAAGTACGTATGCCGTCGTTGGGCACTACCGAAAGCAAGGAATCGAGTCTAGACGAAGATAAACGCAGGGTTCAAAAACTCATGGATGAAAGGCGGTCTGAAAACGATGAGGACCGTAANTCTAGACGAAGATAAACGCAGGGTTCAAAAACTCATGGATGAAAGGCGGTCTGAAAACGATGAGGACCGTAAGCCCACCATCCCATCAGAGACATCCAAATTGAAAGCCGACGAAGAGAGGGATGCTGCTATTCAAACTATTCGGCAGGAGCAGAAAGAGAGTGAGAAGAAACTAATGGAGGAAATAACAAAGCTCAAAGCAGACAAGCATCGTGCCGAGGTGGCATTGAGCAAGGTATCCATGCTGGCACCGATACCCAGCGTCAGCAAGAGTCAGAGTAGCGAAGAATGTAATGATGACTCCATAAGTAAGCTAACGTTTGCGGAGGTGGATGAGTCTGAAACTCATCATGACTGTGTGGAGGTTGTTGTCAGTCCAAAGAGCGCGAAGGGAGATGATACCTACATTATAAGCGTCGAGAATGGTGCATCGTCCAATCCCATTAATGTGGAACATCTTATGGAGGAGAAGAGGAAGATTGAGTTGGTTATTCAGCAGGCTACGTCAACAAGTGCAATATCGTCAAGCGCAAGCACAAGCGGTACATCTAAAAAATCCAATCGAGGGGGGTCCAAAGAGAAAAAAGTAATTTTTCTCGATGATGATGACCTCGCCTCCACCTCTAGCAACAGTACCACTATGACTCCATTCAAGGCTGCAATCCTTGCCGAAACAGCAAAGAGAATGGCGAATCTCCTTGAGCAAGTGTCTACGGAGAAGGCCAAGTGTTCCGAGTTGGAAAAAGAAGTCGCGGCCCTCAAGGAGGAAAACAATGCGTCAACCAAGATGCATAGTGACGCAGTGTATAATCATCTCCAGGAGGTGAAACTCTTACGTGAGGGATTTGATGAAGCCAAAATCGAAGTTGATAAGTATCGCGATGAAGCGGAGGAAATGCTCAAGGCAAAAGAAGAAGAATGGAAGGTGAAAGAGCTCATGCTTCAGGAACAAATTAAGAACCTTCATGATAAGTGCGACTTGGCTCAAACTGCAGAGGAGCGTAAAACTCATGAAATGATAAAACAGAGGGAAATGCATGAAACAAAAGAGAAGGCGTGGGAGGAGAAACAGCTTGTCTTAGAAGAACAAATCAAGAACCTACGGGAAATGCGAGTGTCGGCACAGGAGGTTGGAAGAATGGAATGGACTGAAATGCAACGGGTGCTTGAGGATCAGATAAAGGATCTTGAGCAGCAGTGTTCGGCGGCAGCTCAAATGAAGGACAAAGAAGTGCAGTGGATGGAGGAACGCAAACGCTTCGAGGCTGAAATTAAGTTGTTGAAGGATGGAAAGGATAAGTTTGACGAGCGCAATCAACAACTCGAAGCCGCGGTCAAGGACGCAGAGGATATGCGTAAACTTAATGCAACCATTCGCAATGAGCATGATAAGACGATTTCTGAGCTCGAGTCAGAGTTGGTGACGGAACGTAATAGCAAGACGGAACTACTCAGCAAAGTTGTTCGTTTAGAATTCGAAATCGTCGCGTTGGAACAAGAGTTGGAGGTTGCGAAAGCGAAGGCGAGGCAGCTTCCTAAAGATGGACATGTATCGTTGGCGAAACCGAATGATCGTGAGACAATGCACCTTCAACAAATCAGTGACTTACGGAAGAAGGTCGTGGAATTGCAAGAGAAAGACGACGCATATTCTCGTAAACTATTGGATATTAGCAAGGTGCGTGAACGGGCATTACAAGAGAAGGNATCGTTGGCGAAACCGAATGATCGTGAGACAATGCACCTTCAACAAATCAGTGACCTACGGAAGAAGGTCGTGGAATTGCAAGAGAAAGACGATGCATATTCTCGTAAACTATTGGATATTAGCAAGGTGCGTGAACGGGCATTACAGGAGAAGGATGATGAATGCGATGCCCTGGTGCGCTCACTCAAGAAAAAGCATGAGGCAGCACTTAGTGAGCTGGAAGACACCTACCGTGCCGAACTACGCGACGTTAAGAAGAAGTTCGAAGAGACTCTGCAGACAAAGGAGGATTTGGAAATGGAGCTCCGCGACATCAAGAGAAAATATGAGGCAGCGATGCGATCCATTCCGAGCCAGGTTGGAGCACAAGAGTCCGAGGCGCGAAATGAACGAGAGGTGGCGTACCTGCAGCAAATTGGTGATCTACGTCAAAAGATTCAAGAATTGCAAGAGCAGGACGATGCTTTGTCTCAAAAACTGTTGGAGACAAGTAAAATGCGCGAGCGGGCGTTGCAAGAGAAGGACGAGGAGTGTGCCTTGTTAGTACGCACGCTCAAGAAAAATCACGAGACGCTTCTCAGTGAACAGGAAGACACACATCGTACCGAACTACGTGATATGAAGAAGAAGTTGGAAGAATCGCTTCAGATCAAGGAGGAATCGTACCTCGAGCAGTTGCGGGATGCCAAGAAGAAGGAACAAGTATTGATGGAACGGGAGAGTACGTTGTTGAAACAGTTGGAGGAAGTGGAGTCCGTAGATAATAGCAACAACACAACGATGAAACGAAGGAATGATGAATTGGAATCTCTCCTACACCAAAAGTCTGACGAGTACGAAACTCTCTTGCGTCAGAAGAGCGAAGAATTCGAAAAACGCATCGGTGTCATCACCGTCGAGAAGGATGAACTCAAGCTTGAAATCCAACGTCTGCACAAGGAGTACGACGGAACGAGTCTTGTCGTCGCCGGTCTCGAAACCCAACTATCCCAATGCAATAGAGAAATTGACAAACAGCGACGTAAGCATCGATCGGAAATGAACAAACTGATGAATACGCTGGAGTTACAGAAAACGAAGGAGGGACGATTGCAGAATCACATCCATAGTATGGAGAAGCAAATTAAAGATATGGTGAATGAGTATGAATCGAGATTGCAGGATGCTTTTTATGATAATATGCGATGATGTTGTAGCAGAGGTTGCAGGTTAATCTTTGAATTGTCGTTATGATTACGAGTGGAGGATTCGGTTGCGTTATCATCATCATTATGGATCATCAGGTCATTTTATTTTTCATCCTTGTAAAGTACTAGTTAGTAACAAAGTTATTGTTATCACCATTGTTGGTATTACTTTATCGATATCGCAATGTATTATTTTGCTTTCCTCACCGAAAAACATCACTCATCCTCAAGACATGACGGTATTTTTTGTGCAGCTAACGTATTGCTATCTACAAGGCAGCACTGCTCTCTTAACAAATTTACTATTTGACCTCTGTCTCCATTTTTACAGGAAGGGGAGGGCAAAACGACATCATAATATGTTCATAGAGTGACCGGATAAACACGACAAATGATGCAACAACATGGAAAATGCAACTAGAGAGAGAGATACTTGGATGGGTGTGAGTGTGAGTACTACTGAGAGGGTATCCATCTGCAAATTATTTATCACCCTCTCGGGCGCGAACTACTTGATTGGGGCACTTACTTTACTTGTTTCTTCAGCCCACAGGACTCTCACATAGGAATGAGTACGAAAGTGGAGAGAAAAGCCAATGAACTTCCATTTTCAATTCTGTGCGCGAAACCCAAACTCATCATCATGACATCTAAAATATAATGTTGTGCCAATCGAGCCAAAGAATGTGTGTGTGATATGTGATATCATTGCACTGAGAGATTAAATAGAGAAGAAGAAGGAACAGATAATCAGATAGTAGTAGTATCGGCTCTCATCAGTCTCTCTTGCAGCCAGAGAACGAATGGTTCCCGTGGCACCAATAAGAAGAAACGATGGCGGGGCGGCGATCTTGGATGAAGAAACGGGGGTGGCCATAGAGCAAGCGACGAACAATAATAACAACAACGTCAACGCTGTGGAAGAACGAGGGATTGGAGAAACGGAAAAAGGACCAATAGCTGAATCATCATCGTCATCATCTCCACCAACAATTACAAGAAAAGTAGAAGATGATAAAACGGTAGAAGAAGCCATGGCAGTGAATGCATCTATCGAACTTGACGAGGAGGGGGGACAACTCAAAGAGGATAATTGGGACGACTACGATGACGATGATGATGATGACGACGACATTTCCGTGCCACCACCGCCGCCGCCACCCCTGCCACCAGCAATGCAAGGCAGCAGCACCGTTGGCACAACTGGCAACGATTATTCCAAGACAAGGAAGACAACTAAAATTGCACTTCTCGCCACGGTTGGAATACTCGTATGTGCCGGAATTGGACTTGGGCTTGGATTTGGTCTCACGTCGGGAGAGTCATCAAAAAATAATGCATACTATTCCAGTCAAGTGGATACTGGGACCAGTAGTGATGGCAGTGATGAAAGTGAAACTGTCACTTCAACTACGGCAACGGCAACGGCAACCTTCTCGTCCACAGATGCAACAGCATGGTTGACCACCGATGCCACCATGATGACAAATACGGATATGAATGACACTGATAATAATAATGAAAGCACCACCACATCAGCAACAGCAACAGCAACAACGTCTACTACTACATCCACAGCAGGGGAAATTGAAACGGTAAGTCGACACAAAATCCTACTACTAGAGACATACTTTGCTTTCTTATTACAATCAAATTTGTGTTTCATCCCACATTATTTGTCAACAAACACAAAATCTATCAACCACAAAATCCAATCACACCAAAAACAACAACAACAACAACAACAACAACAACAACAACAACAACAACAACAACAACACCGAAACCTTACTCAATGAGGGAATTACTTCCATACTGGTGCTAGAGGCCAATGAATATGTTGGTGGAAGGGCACGTTCCTTCAACGGAATGGATGGATCGACGAACAATCCAGAGACCATTGGTACTGTCAACGTCCCATATGATCTTGGTGCTGATTGGATCTATGATAATGGAAATGAAATGGTTGCTGCATTGACAGAGGGGGGATATTTAGATGCTGTATTGTCGTCTTCGTCGTCATCCTTCTCTGGCATCGACGATGATGCCACCATTACCTCGTCGGTATTATTGAGTACGGCACAATTTTACAAATTAATACCAAGTGGTGGTAATAATGGTGGTGCGAATGGTGGTAGTACCATGACAACAGAAGTAATCGAAGGGTCCGATCAATGGTTAGAGGAGGTATGGAATGGTTTCATAACATTTCGAGAAAATAACTTGGTTGACTTGGATGGATTGAGCTATCAAGGTAAGAGAGAGGGATGTGCATGACGAACTGTATTCGCTCATCATTACCATTATTTTCATTAATTCACTTCTCATGCTCTCTCTTACCGATCACCTCCTTACATCATTCCAAAACCATAGAGGC
>JALLAX010000300.1:0-12848 GCA_036939555.1 Discostella stelligeroides
CTCGTTTCGCCAGTTTTTGAAAGGGAAATCCGTTGTCCTCAAACTAATGAAAGACTTCAATCCGGACAAAACTCAGATATGTATAACAGCAGCATCGTCGCCAAGCAGTGGCGACACGTTGAGCGAGCCAATCGATGTGGTCTCCTCATCGAGAACATTAAAGGTCATGCGGTCTACATTGATTGGTATTCCCATTCTCACTCCAGCATGGATGGAAGCTTGTTTGAAGGAAGAACACATCGTGTCTCCCACTGGAACTATGTGCATTCGCAGTCTACCTACAAAGCAATCTAATACAAAGGCAGGAGCAGGGACAACTTGCCTGGAAAGTCCCAAGGAGCAGTTTGGCGTGGCCAAGTATGCTGCTGCATTTCAAGACTTGGAGTTGTCACCTACCAATCACGTCTTGAAAGGATTTTCTGTGTTGTTGTGCGGTGGATTCTCTAAATCGGGAATGACGAAAGATCTCACTGTTTTGCTCAAGCAGGCAGGGGCATCCATCATAAGTTCGTCATCAATAGCAAGTCGCATGTTGACTGAAATGTTGGATGGTAAAGCTGAACTCAATCCAATTGTTTTCCTCTGTGACGATTCTCCAGTTGATGAGTCATGTGGAATATCGGACGCCCTTTTCAAACAGGCCAAAAAGCTGTTGACAGGAAAAAGTTCGGCGTCGGTGCATTGTGTTGCATTCAGCTGGCTGTTCGATTCAATCGGATGCGCCTCAACTCTGCAAGCTGCCGCGTACGAACCAGCGGCACCTCGTGCTCGTGAATTGTGGAAAATCGCCACAACAAATCGAGATAATATTACAAGCACTAAATAGTAAATAGAGCAGAGTTGGATAAACTGATAGTAAAAAGTAGCACTACAATAATTAAGTTACTGCAACTACTACTACATTTATCTATCTAACGCTGCTCGTACTATCTACTTTTGATACCAATCATAATGCTAGATGGCATCATCTCCCCGACCACCCTTTCGCAGCAAATTTATACCCAACTGGGCGCTGATTCCCAAAATAATGCCAATCTTCTGTCGGTGTGGAACGGATGGCATCCACACCCAAAACAACATTATGAAACCCACGAAGAACCCCAGTAGAAACCCCCACACAAAATCCTTTTCCGTACCCGCCGAGGGTAAAGGTCCAGCATACGGGCGGAAGGCATCACGCGACCCAATATTACTATGAACGAATGCCCCACTTGAGGTGAACGCACCACTGAACATCTCGTCGTCGTCATCACCATTGCTATCATCGGTACTGTTGACCAGCCCGCGGTACAGACCAAAATTCCTCGATCGGGAGAAGAGACCCAACGGGGACGTCGAATCGAGAGGACCCCCGGTTCCATTAGCCACTGTAAGGCCACCGCCACGGGTGATGGTAGCCATGAGAAGAGGATTACTGGTATTGAGATTCATTCGAAACTCTGAGAAGGGTCCCTGTATGTAACGACGAACATGAGGATTGTTGGGTCAGTCAAAGATTTCACAAAGGGTAGGGTGCGACGCAAACTCGAAGACAACTCTCTCTCTCTCTTACCTGCGCGGCCATCCACTCGTCTTCCATCCGTGGTCGATCATTGAATATTTCTTCTCCCTCAAGTGTCGTCGGTGTAGTTACACTAGTCGATGTCATTATTTCACCAGCAGTCCCGTCCTCAATAGTTTGGTCCCTCCCACCACTACCTCCCCCTTCAATCGTCGTCAGATTGTCTCTACTACTCCTCCCGCCTTCCTCACCCCCCACCAATTGTACATTGCCGCCAGATCCATCCACCTCGTCCTCATCCTCCTCGTCTTCTGTAGTATCCAATAATGAATTGGTTGATTCCCCCGTACTCGTCCTCCGTCGAGATCGCCCTTCCGCAGTAGTAGAACCAGATGCGCCATTCACAATAAGTCCATCCCCACGTTGTTCACGCACCCTTCTCCTCCTCCTACTACTACTGCTCCTAATGCTGCTTGTAGCACGCATCATGGCCCGTCGTCGTTCAATATATCGATCGACGGAGCTAGCAAAGTACGATCGGATGGCCATAACCTCCTCCCGACTCATGCCCGAGGAACGTAGTCTATCAAATCCTCTCCGTTCACGAGGAGGTGCACTTCTTCTCCTACTCCTACTCCTTCCTGTACTGCCATTGTTTCTTTCGAGTCTAGTCGTATTGTTATTATTCCCCATTTCTAAATCAACTTCATTGTCGTCTTCGTCGTCGTCTTCGTCTTCTTCTTCTTCTTCTCCCGAATCATCATCAATCCCATTATTGTTCGTGTTAATACCTATCCGTCGCCATAATAGAGATTGACGACTCCTCCAACTACCATTATTCCCCCCCCCCTGACTTTCATCCCCCCCTCCATGGATCATCCCACCCACTCCTCCTCCTTCAGCACTACTAGTCCCCAATGCATCATTATTATTCAATCGTCGCAATGCCCGAGCCTGTTGTCCTCCGCCAACTCTAACGATTGGTCTCCCTGCCCCTCCTCCTCGTCGTAATGATAATAATTGTTGTCCTCTCCCCCCTCCAGCAGCAACCAATAATGCTCCTCCTCTTTCTCTTCCTGCTCCTGCAACTACATCTCGTGGTAATGTCAATGCACTTTCACCACTACTACTACTTGCATGTTGTTGTTGTTTTTTACCATCATCATCATAATCATCATCATCATCCTCCGTGGTGGTGGTCGTATTCATGGGAAGCAATACTGCATGCACAACATCATTATTCACCACACCAAATTGTTGCAAGGGTGTGGAATCGGGTGCCATCATTTTCCCACGTACGATGAGACGTATATAGTATTGTTGATGTGGTTGTGGCTTTACTTTTACTTCTTCTTCTCCATTTCCATTATTTGCATGTTGTTGTTGTTGTTGTTGTTTGGCATCCAATATCCGTTGTTTCAATTGTCCCACCGTCATGGTGGTCGGGGATAGTATGGAAAAAGGCAATGTGAGATCGGATGTGGATTTACCATCGTTGACTTTGATCCGTATTTGAAAAGAGTTATTGTTGTTATTGGTAGTAGTGTCACTATTAGCAGTAGAAGTAGTAGTAGTAGTATGAATGTTGGTGGTGGTGGAGGTGTCGTCGTCGATAGAATTGTTCATCATGACGATGTTACTGATACTGTGGTTGCTGCTGCTACTGTTGATGCTGACTGATATACTACTGCAGTACTACGACAGAAGAAGAAGAAGAAGAAGAAGATGTTGTTGTCAGAGAGTTGAGGGGATGCAGCTCTCTCTCTAGAGAGAGAATGAGAGAAGAGAAGATTGCTGATTTTATATAATATTGCTTGTTGTTGTTGTTGCCCTTGTCATAATAATCATCAATAATTATCATCGTTACTCGTCAGCTCTCATCATGCCAAGCTGCCTTCCCGGTCGGTCGTTTGTCCGTTTGAATACTACATAATTCAAATCAATTGTTTTTTTTTACATGATTTTGAGATTTTCGACATGGTGGAACGCGCGCGTAAAGATTTTTGACGCTAACAAACCTCGCGTGTGTCAAAAATCTTTTCGCGCGCGTCGCGAAAGTCAAAAATCTTTTTCACATTCGCCTAGATAACAAACATCTCTAGAGGCATGTCAAAAATCTCAAAATCATTTCAAAAAAAACAATTGATTTGAATTATGTAGTAGTCCGATTGTCCAATTTCCGATTTTTTTTCATTCGTTTCGCTCACAAAGTCACACCGTCTGTCTGTCTGTCTTGCTGTCAGTCTGTCTGTCTGTCTGTCTGTCTGTCTTTCCCAGTTCCAAAAATTTACACGTGGAGATGGGCAGGCAGGATGATGGATGGATCCTTCACTTCTTTTTTCATCCGGACGATCGACTGCACCAAATCAAATAAACCTGGCCTGACACCGACCAACACAGCGACTTCGTAGGTACCTTACCACAAATAAAAGCACCAATAGAACTCCATCACCGCCACTAATAAATAATAACGGCAAGCAACAGCAATATAGCGTCATGATGAACAATAATAATTGCAACCATGACCCCCCCATCATACGTGAATACGATCACATTCTTCTTCACTTCGCCGACAATCGTCAAATCTTTGCCCAAGCCGTTCCCAAGCAAAGGCGTCCTGGCTACAGTAACGCAGGCAGTGGCGGGGGCGGGATTGGCGGTGGAGCCGGAGGTGCCGCACCGCACCATCCCTGCAAGATTAACAAACGAGCGTATGCCACACACAACTTAATTGGCTTACCGTATGGTACGGTAGTGGAGGTGGGAAGGGAGGGCAATAAATTGATTCCGTTGCCGGAGGGGGAAGATTTGTTGCCCAAATCAGATGTCTTTCTCAATCTTAATAACAGCAACAACATCATTAAACACAACCACAATCTAGATGAGGAATACGAGGAAGAAGAAGAAGAAGATAATACTAATAACCATGATGATGATGATGATGAAACTGTTCCAACCTCCAATAACAACCAAGAAGTAACTAGTGGTCCCCCTACTACTACTACTACTCATACCACCACCACCATCACCACTAATAATAACACGACACAGCATCATGCCGACAATCGCAACCTAATCGACGACAACACCTCCCAACGTCTCACGCCCACCCACGTCGACCAGCTCAAAAAATCATCCACCTCTTCCGGATCCGACATTGTCGCCGCACTCATCTCCAACTCCTCCACTTTTTCCACCAAAACCAAATACAGTCAAGCCAAGTACGTGGCTCGCAAACAAATGAAGTATCAAATCCGATGTCGACTCGTACAGGTCAACCCGTACACGATGTGCGCGGCAATGCACAGCAAGGATGCGCGCAGAATGGCCAATTTGCGAGACGATACCCTGGGTCGCATCCTCAGCACATCCAATGTCCATGCAGGACAGTATGTCCTGGTGGCCGATGATGCCGTACAGGGCATTGTATCGGCGAGCTGCGTCAAGCGCATGGGTGGGTATGGGACCGTCATGGGATTGTATCCTGGAAAATTCGTACCGGGATATGTGGATGTGACGGCCGGAAGGATGAATTATAATTTGAGAGAGAGGCAGATGCTGCGTTGGATTAGTTTGGGTGAGGTGTTTGGTAGTAGCGACAAAAATAACAGTAACAGCAACAGTAACGACGAAGACAACAAGAGTAACAACAACAACAACAACAACAACAACAACAACAACAACAGCAGCAGCAGTAATAATAAGGAATGCAACTCCAACGCTATTGTTGCAGTACTAGACATTGAGAAGCGCGATCGAGAAAAAATCTCTTGGCCGGCACCGCTCATGCCACACACTCGTCAGTACATTACCAACGAACTCCAAACGGAACAAAAGATCCACGTGTTTTTGGAGAAGAGGAGCGCACGGTTTGCACGTAAGTTGACGAGATATAGTGCGTTGGAAATACGGGAGTTGATTGGTAGTTTTCGTAATGATAAGGAGGTGTATTCTTCTTCCAGTTTGGAAAGGCAAGCTAATAATGATGGAGGAGACAGTGCGAGAGTGGCTGAGGCAGCCAAGGTAGAGAAGAAGAAGGATGATGTCGTTGTGGAGGAGAGTGCAAAGAGAATGCAAGATCATGGCACTATAACTACCACCACCACTACAACAGCATCAACTACACCACCACCACCACCACCTCGACAATGCGACTCACTCATCATTGCGACCAAATACGACCCCACCACAACATTATTCGGTCTACTTCCCTATCTTGCACCCTCTTGTCCCTTCGTCGTGTATTCGGAATTCCTGGAACCATTGCTGCATACTTTCCACGCACTGCAAAACTACTTTGTCCCCGAGGAGAAACAGGTTGCTAGTGTTAACATGGATGATGATAACAACAACACTCCAAGTAGCAATGAAGGTGGTGCAGGTGCAAAGAGGTCAATACCAATGATGCAACGACGTAATATTGCCATTAATCTACGTCTCACCGACTCGTGGTTCCGCGAATATCAAGTCCTCGAGGGACGAACGCACCCCAATATGAACATGTCGCAGAATGGCGGGTATATCTTGGCAGGGACCAAGCTGTGTCCGTTAACTGGCACGAATGAATTGGATGACAGTGTCATGAAGGGCATACGTGCCAAGTTGGGTGGGAGGAGGAAGCAGGCGAATACGAAAAGGGGAGGTGGGTTGCGTGCGGCAAAGAGGAAGAAGGAAGAGAATGGTGGTCGTGAGGAGGGTGGAAGTGGTATGAAGAAGAAGTAAGGGATGAGAGTAGAGTAGTAGCAATACTTATTAATTTCTCGTTAATAATTTACTCTTATTTCTCCTGCATTGCCGACTGATTCATTAGAAAGCGCCAGCATATGAACCCTTTCCCCTGCTTCTCGTCATACAGTTGAATACTCTCTTCAAGTTTNGCTCTTGGAGATGACCGTCTTGTCGAAGAGAACGAATCCAAGTTCGTCACACGCAAATTGCAGCCTTGAGCTTAGCGGATGCGTTTTAGAGTCGTGGGTATTGAATTGGTCCTTCATCCCGATGAGGTACACTCCCTCTTGGATACCCACGAGAGAGAAATGTGGATTTTGGCGAATGGCGCTGAGCTTAATTTCTGTGTGAATTTTCGTTGAATCGACACCATTGCTGTTTTTCATCACAAGGTCCTCCATTTCCTTTGTGACTGCAGTCATGAAGTCCGCACAAAACTTATGTTCGTCTGAACTCTCCTTAGTGAGAAGGCGGCGAACATTGTCGTCAATATATCTTGGCATGATGTGATGAGAATACAGAAATTGAACTGTAGGGTAGACTTTGATGACATGCGCCTTTCCGTTCGCAGTGTATTGCATCGAAAAGATGGGAACAGATACTGGTAGTGCGAGGACTTTCTTTGTTGCATCTACTTCTGGATCGACAGTGGATTTGAAGTAATTGGGCTCCTTGCTCACAAACTGTAATTGGTTATGCTTGTCAAATACGTCCATTGTATCATTGTCTTGGCTTTTGACTTGCTGCTTTTGTTTCTGCTTTTGCTGCTGCTTCGTGTAGGATATTTCCATCAGACTTGCTTGTTCACCAGATAGGAAGCGAATGTACTCATCATAAATATCCTTAGATGGAAGCCGTTGCTCAAACTTTTGTCGTACGATTTGCCTGACCAGCGTATCAACCATTTGAGTAGACAGACTATTCTTTGCAACAGATTTGTTCAAACTCCGCTTAAACTTGTCGAGGAAAATGTGCTGTAGAATCTTCCCCATTGGTCCGAGAGAGAGGGGAGACTCTAGCAAAACTCCGACGATTTTCTCTTCAAGATTTTTCACCTTGGATGATATGGTACTCTCCATCTTTTCAATGAACGTGTTCACGATCTCATCTGCGAATGACGGCAAATTAGTCGCCAATGAAACTTACCTAGTATGATTTGTTTTCTAAATACACGAAAGAGACTTACCTGAATAATAGAATGAATTCTGGGATAAGTTGTATAGTGCGATCAAAGTCTGGTAGATCGATGAGAGGTTCCCGGCCATTTTACAATCACAGTTTTGTGTGTACAGAACTTTTGTTAGTCCATGCTCTTTGATATCAGCTAGACCACGAGTTTCATCCACCAAACCAGCAGGAATTTTGTTTTTGTAAATGCTGAATGTTGTCTCGTTCATTGTGCGAGAACGTCCCATCGCCTGCCAAATCTTACTAAAATCCTCAACATCATGAGCGATGACCACACTCTTAACGAAGAGCGGAAGTTTGAAGTGCTTCTGAAAGACTAACTGGTAGGGGACATCCTTCCCGATGTAGTTTCGATTGTCGATGAAGAAGAACACCTTCTCACGTAGATTTGCTCCATAAGAACGACAAAGGAATTTGTAGAACTCTTCATCAAAAGTTACATCATTGTTCGACTTGATACAAAGCATTCTATCACTACCGTCCGATTGATCGATGTGATAGATGTAGTGAAATACATCATGGCCGAAGTGCTTTAGTATCAATGAGCGAACATCATCAATACTTGACAGCTTGAAAATGCCACAGAGATCGACAATAACATTGAAGGGCGGAGCAGTGGATCCTTCTGTTGCATCCGCAATCTCTACCTTCGTCTCTTCTTTGTTGAATATTTCCTCGAGCGTGTTCATTTCGCTTACCTTCAGAGCGTCGTGCATGAAATCGGATGACACGAATTCTAGCTTCACATTGCTATTTTGGCCTTGGAAACGAGCGAAGCGCTGTTTGAATTCTTCTGCCTCTAGATGTTCACTTGAGTACGCATAAAAACTTCGATCGATGCATGGTGGAATGTTATCTTCCCGCTGATGGCGAATGTAGTCCGATGTGGGATAATTGTCTAAAAATGGTGTTCCAGTAAATCCGATGCAATCAAAATTGAAAATAATGTCGACGGAGTTCACAGACTTCGACCTATCGCGGACTTCCATTCTCCTCAAAATAATCACGAATAGAAATTGAATCAGCCCATTGAGAGTGCTTGGATGCTTCTCCGCAATCTCAGACAGCCGGTCGTGACCATACACAAGTTCGTCAAAATCAAGTTCTACCAAATGCTCCTTCCAATACTCAAAAGTTATGAATTTCCGCTCGCCTTGAAATAGCTCATCATATTTCGCAATATCTTCCGATAGAATGACAAAAGTGAGGAAAATAGTCCGTTCAACATCACTGTAGTATGAGCCAGGCATGGCTCGATTGACTGATTCATATGGGCGTGCAATGAGCGCTTTGTATCCCTCGATATCGTGCGAAATGCTTGTGGAGCAATGACGCAACGTTTTTTCATTGAAAATACCTAGCAGGAAGAGCGCATCCAAATATTTTAGTACGATCATCATCTGATGAGTTACGAATAAGAGCGAAGATGATCCACTTACCAAAACTTTTATTGAGAGATTTGCTTGCGTCCTGGATTTCACCGTGTATAGCCAGAAATTTGGAGTAGAGATCTTTCCAATATAATGGATTGGCAGATGCAAAGAAAATAGGTCGGCACTCAATCGCATGGTACGCGGCATAGCTGACTTCATAAAAGTATTCCAATGTATTTCGGTCGAACGAATTAGCTTTATTTGAACAGATGTTGAATACCAGCTTGTCTCGTTCTGAAATACAATTGAGCAAAGAACGATGAGGATATCAATAACCTAAAATGCAAAAGCAAATGGAACTCTGACATACCGAGGAAATCGTCGACCTCATCTGCAACAATTAGAATGTGTTCGCGGTGAGGTCGTATCTTTTTGCATATCTTGTCGTAAGTCAAAGCCTTCTTGAACTGATTAAAGCTAGTAACAAATATTTGTTTCATCGGTCGGGTCCGACTTTGGTTTACGCCGAAGTACACATCCTTGTGGAGAAGTGATAGAATATCGTCATATATCCGGTATTCCTGACGAAAGTTAAGGTTGAGGCAATGCCTAAACACTTGTGTTCTTGCATCGGGTAAAAGGTGCTCAGGCACAAGAATTACCAACGTATCCTTTTGTTTTCCGCCGCGGGCGAGGTGCTTATGAGAATCATTGTTATTGGATAANGAGAGAGTGGGAGAAGTGTTTGGTTAGATACGATCTACTACTAGGTACAGTGAATATGAATCAGCTGAACGAACTAACCTGGACACCAACAACATGTAGTCTGGGAAATACACAACCACCTTCGATTCAGTTATTAGCTCAGATAGCTTCGCCCTGCGAAAGTCGGGCTCATCATTAAGGTCCACAAATATTTCGTCCGAGGAAATGCATTCAATCAACTCATGCTTCATTCCTGTTACAAGCAATAGATTGTAAGAGTTAGAATAATGCTGCCGTAAAGAAAGGTAATAACTTGTCGGACCCACCATAATAATCCGGACAGAACTGCCCACCCTTGTCCACCAAATAATGGATATTGCGGGAGGTAAAAATAATGACATCCTCACTCTCTGTGTACTTAAAGCATGGAATGAAAGAAATCGCTTCGTTGAAGTATATTGTGGCTACTTTTGCGTCAACTTGGTTGATCCGCACGCTCATCTTTCCACCAGCCTGAACATCAACCAAGATGACGTTGTCGGAAATGAATATTAGGTACTGCTCCTCTTCCGACAGAGCCTGGAACACATTGGTGAATTCAATATATTTCACCATGCTCTGAATCTCAGGATTGCTCGATTCTAATCGAATACGGTACAGGTTGATTTCTGGTTGGTGAGGTCTAAGGTCAAAGACTTGAATATCATCATACATCATGATACCATTTTTTTCCGAGAAGGAGTGAACCTTTGTTATCTCCTCGAGATATTCACTTGTCATTTTGCTGAAATTAAATGGGATGATGATGTGGAAGGAACCATTGACTTTTATCTTGTAGTAATCGACCTCCACTGACTTGTTGATAGAACAAAGCGACATGTAGATTTTAACGAGGAGAACATATTCTTGGTAATCCGAATCTGCGTTGAGCATTGCGATGAGTTTAAATTGACTCGAGTTAATATCGAAGTTCTTGTTGATGAGGAACTTGTAGGATACTTCAAAGAGTAATTCTTCCACCTTCGACCGCGTGATAGAATTCGCACCGTGCTTTCGATCAAAGTCGTAAATCAAATTCGCAATCTCAACTTGGAGTTCTCTCGTGTCTGCTTCATGTTGCAAATCTTTCATGAATGGGATGTTCAACAACGAAGCATACTGATCAAATAAACCAAAATCAAGTTGAAGCGATAGCAACAGCAAATTCAACATCATGTTGTCAGATTTGATTCGAGTGTTGTTCGCACCAAGGAAGAGGCGCTCCAGTATTCCTTTCAAGTAATAGAACTCATACACCCTGTCTACGATCGCAAGGTTGTTACCACCACGAACTTTTGCGGTGGCTACACTGGCACATGCACGGCCGAAGTCTTTTGAAACCGCAAGGTCAAACTCGGATCGGAATGAATCACGAAGCTCCAATGGTCCGTAGTAATAGTAACCNAGCAACGGTCAAAAAGTGCATCAAGGTGTTGTACTTGGAGTACGTGATGCCATAACCAATTTTTACATACGCCTCGTATTTTTCGTTACCGCTTCGACCGTCGTTGAACATGGACTCATATCTTCTTACGTTGCTTCGAGCCATTTGGTTGATACACTCCTTCTCGAATTCGTACTCCTGACGAAAGCTCTGATGCCGCATCAGTTCGGTTTTATAAAACACTGCACATGTAGAAATAAATGCATGAGTCAACACAGAATGAGGAAAGTTTCATTGCATAAAAGGGTGCGACTAAATGCTCACCTGTCTGCGTCAAAGAATTGATATCCTTTTCTTTCGGGTTGATCTCAGAGAAACCAAGACCGACATACTCAGAAAACCACTCCACGCTCAAAAAGTTCTGCTTGAACTCACTCATATACCTCTTTGTATTGACGAACTGTTCGCGCGATATCATCTTGTGGTAATTATTCCTATTTTGGGTCGAAAAGTAAATGTGATTGACTAAATGGCTGTTGACGTCATAGACAATTTGGGCCAATCGGTCCGGTACCTTCCCCAAGGAACACAAGTCAATCAGATAGGTGTAATAATGAATGTCAATGAGCTCTTGCTGTCCGACTTCAAACTGCGGCATGAAGTCTGACGAAAATATTAGAAACAGGGACAACATGGTGTCGGAATAGGAGAAGAAAAATCGATCAATTGTTATGAAACATCGGCACTTACAATAATCTCGATATTTCGATAGTCCAGAAGAATTGATCTCGTCTGCCAACCCATGTATCCTGCCTTTGATCACGTCGTAGAACGATAGCAATTGATTCTTCCTCCAAGCATTAAATTGGGAGAAGTTGGTTATGCCAAGCATGGCACCAGCATTGCATCCGAACATGAGATTTGCAGCTCTGTATTTGTAGTAGTCACCTCTTCCAAGCTTCCTCGACGCCCCCTCAGTTGATTGGATATATTGGAGTGATTTACTGTTCGGAGTGGACGATGTGGCGCCTTCCAACACGAACTTATCATATCCGTGCAGATTTTTCACAAAGGAGTAGAACATGGTAACCCCCTCGTACTGCTTGTCATAGTTGGGCACCACGATCTTCTTGTGTCGCAAATATTTCACAAAGGCGGTGTAGTATGGAGAGCTTGTGTACCGATAAAAGTCTAAAATGAAGTTGCTGTTGGTGTAAGGGCGGATGATACGACTTTCAGTATCAACGAAGAAGGTAAGAAGGAACTGGGCGATTCGTATGGTGGCCTTTTCAAGGAGGTCAGGGTCTTGGAGGGTGATCGAATGATCATCGCGTGCGATGATGGGTTTGCCCACTTTACAGAGGAGGACAAAGCTGTTGTTCAGGTGACATGGTGTACGACATAGTAATGAGTGTGAGAATATGGAGCAGAAGCAACGAATGTATAACATTGCTCATTACTCTAGCAACTCACAGATAGGTCTGAAAGTAACATGTATTCCCAGTCAACTGCACGCTCATATTTCCTGGCGCTCCCTGGTTATTGATGAACAGATAACGAGAAATATTTAGGGGAAGACGAAACCATCGAATATTGAGGGATGCCAAGTCCACATTATTGATTTTCTTCCACATTTGAAACCTTGATAGAAGGATAGTGAGAGAATTGATGCAGGTGAAGATTGATTATGGGAAGTTTGACAATAGAATAATCGAGCCATGGTAAAGAAAAGAATGAGACGCGTCCGGATATTCAATGCACATAATAATAGAATGGATTAAAATAGACAAACTCACACTTGATTCTGCAACCTACTACTCGTGGGTGCCGTATAATATTTTTCATTCTCATGAATGTGCGCATTGTCCCCATAATGACATTTCATCAACAGATACAATGCTGCCAAGTGTACATCCCTTTCCGTCCGTGC
>JALLAX010000301.1:0-13496 GCA_036939555.1 Discostella stelligeroides
GATCGTAGAGTGAGTCAAAGATGAGGGCGCGGAAGGGTCCACCAGTATCCGGCTTTGGCGGGGGGACATATTTGACAATGGATTCTAGAATATCATCTATTCCGATGCCACTTTTAGCAGAAGCTCGCACTAGAAGTTTGATGAAGTGGTAAATTAATCAATTAGTGAATGGATCACATGAAACAAGTGACAAATATATTGCGCCGGGAATTCAAGTAAACTAGTCACATTGAGACTTACCAATATTGGAACAATCCAATCCAATAGTGTCTTTAATCTCCTCCGTAACTCGGTCCGGATCCGCGGCGGGTAAATCTATTTTATTCAAAATGGGAATAATTTCCAAGCTATTCTCCAAGGCAAGATATACATTCGCCAATGTCTGCGCTTCGATACCCTGACTTGCGTCTACTACCAACAATGCCCCCTCACAAGCCGCCAAGCTTCTGCTGACTTCGTAACTAAAATCTGTAAACATATTGAATGGTGTTGATTATTAGCTCCATAAAAAAACTATACTTTCGTCCAAATTCCTTGTAATAAAAAGTCTTTCTCAAACTTACCGACATGTCCAGGCGTATCAATCAAATTCAGAACATACATTTCATTATCCTCTCGACTGCGATACAAAACTCGTGCGGCCTGGAGTTTGATGGTGATGCCGCGCTCTCGTTCTAGATCCATATTGTCTAATAGTTGATTAGTCATATCACGTGATGCCACCGTGGCGGTTGATTCGAGCAGTCGATCGGCCAAGGTCGACTTTCCGTGGTCAATGTGTGCAATAATGGAGAAGTTACGTATTCTGGTCGAGGAAAACCCAGCGGGACCGAGTGCAGTATCTTGGTTGGAGATGAGTTCAGCAGAGTAAGAAGAAGAGTGTAGCCGTGATGATGATGATGATGATGATGGAGATGTTGTTGTATCGAGTATTGTTGCTTTTTGGCTCTTGCTTCTTCGTATTGAATTTGCGAATGTGGTGGATGGTGAAAATGCATGGATGAATGACAATGTTGTGGAAAGAGTTGAAACCATCACCCCCACCACAGCTATGGAAACACCAAATTTTCTTTGAATGAATCTCATTATTTTGGATTGTAGATGCTTTTATTTAGTAGAAACGGTTGGACAGAGACAGCCGAGAGACGAGCTTCGGAGACAACCGATGATGATGACTGATGACTGATGACAACGTGATGTAAAAAATTACTGTCTTGCTAAATTGATTTGACTTCAACTATTGAAAAATACGTTCCGCTCAATAACCTTTGATAGTCGTCGTCGCCGTCGCCGTCGCCTTCGTTGAGCTTTCGATGAGATGAATTGAAGTTGTTTCGATTGGATGGAATTGGAATTGGAGGATGAAGGAGCGAAGAAAGAAGGATTATGAAGGAGATGCGTCAACCCGTCTGGCCGTCCTCTCTCACATTCCTAAGTCGAGTCAAAATAATCTCGTCTGGCCATAGCAATCCGATCTAATCCGATATGCCGATGCGGATAGATTTTTACTTCAACAAACGTCACTGCAGTACCACTTCTACGTGACGGATTCTCGTGGAATTACTGTTTGGACTGTATTTGACTCTATTGACTTCACCGCCATAACAACCTCCCTTCGTATCAAACCTTTCGTTACCATGAAGACCTTCCAGATCGTAACCCTCTTCTGCTTGATTGCCGCCTCCATGGCGTTTGCCCCTAACAAGGCACCTCAGGGTGAGTTTTCGTCTCGCTGCGTCTATCGCGATCTCGTTGTTTACGGCAATGAGGGAAACTTACGTCGGGGTCGACGAGTCTTGAGCTACGATACGCAGATGTACTGGTTGCGACTGAGCGACGGATAGTGAATTCGAGCATCAGGCATTCCTGTATTCCCAGTTCTGCGCTTTGAAGCTCATCCTTCATTGTTTTCATTCTCTACATAATCCCTTTTTGTGCTCCATCCAGTTGCCCAACGCTTCGCCGAATCCGGTTTCGACATGAAGAAGGCCGCCATTGCCGCCATCCCCGTCGCGGCCATCGCCACCCCCGCCTTTGCCATGGACTCCATCATAGAGGCTCTTCCTACCCAGACTCTTGCCCTTGAGGTTCAATTCGGTGCTTACCTTGCCGTTCTTTTGGGCACTCTCCTCCCCGTCCTTTTCTTGATCAACCTTTATGTTCAGACGGAATCTCGTAAGGCTGGACGAGGTGGTGGACAGGATGCGGAGTAAATATGATTTACTCTTATTCTAGAACATCATATTTAAAAACTCTCTTGAAATGGAAACGGCTACCAAACAGGATTTACCAAATTTTATTGAGGAGGGCACATGGTTGGGAAATGGGAAGGAGGTTGGATGCACACAAGATAAATTTTATACTCTCTCTCTAATAAAGGGGGAGTCATATTATTGTTCAGCCTCATGATGGTTATGTGATGGGGGATGGGGTAATATTGTTAGTACCCCACCTTATATACTTTGCACATCCATCGACAATCATTGTTTGAGGGGAATGAGAGATTATACTTGGATAGCATGCTTATAAGTATTAACTCACCTCACTCTCGATCCTATTAACTGACCTATGGTGTTGATGCTCCTTTTTTGAACGCGTCTATCCACTGAAGTTTTCCATCGAAAGGAAGCCGTGGGAGTGGGTGCAAGCCTCCCAAGCTCAGTCTGATTGTCAATGATATAGTGGGTTGCTGTTTCTTTGTCTCTCTCTCTCTGGGAAATGTGATAGAAGAGAGAAAGATTGGTATTATCATGGAGCTGGAGTGAAACAAGAAGTAGTACGAAGATAGTACTATCCTGTACGATACTATCGTTCTCTATTGTTGTGGGCTTTCATATTATCGATTTCAAATGACCGTGGTCAATCAGGCCCAAGAGAAAATCACAAGGCCAAACAAAAAAAATTCTGCCCCCCGAAAAGATTTGGAAAAATTTTAAGAATTGATTGACCGTATATCTAGAAGGAGGAATTAGTACGAAAATACTCGCTCGATCGCTCTCGTAATCGGTTGAAGAAAAGAGAAACGAGAAACGAGAACTGCGACTCTAGGTAGGCAGGTACCATAGGGCGACCTCACAGCAGGACGTTCCCGCCAACAGCATTTTCAATTTTTTTCCAAATCTTTTCGGGGGGCAGATTTTTTTTGGTTGGGCCTTGTGATTTTCTCTTGGGCCTGATTGACCACGGTCATTTTTTGAAATCGATAATATGGGGCACGTCGCGTAAGTCTTCCCGCCATTTTTGGAGTCGACCGATCTTCCCGCCGCCTCGAACAGCGCAGAAGACCAATCCACAATCTTCCACAATCCACACAATCTTCATCATCACAACCAAATAACAAATAATCCCAAATCCAGCATCCCCATATCTCTTATCTCCTATTGAATAAAGATTGAACAAGAGACATCGAATCAACCTCAAAACCATGAGCCGCCGATCATCACTGTTTCAAAATTTCCGCGCGTCGATCCTTTCTTCACAGGAAGAAAAGAAGAATGACAATGGCGATGAGGTCATTGACGAAGGTCGCACTCCAAGCTTCCTCCTTTCCAGCCTCGGACCGAAAGTCGCATCCATCTTGGAAAATCACGCTGATAAAATCCACGACGACTCTTTCCTCAAGATTATCCGTCAATTGGAATTCTGGCACAAGGAACAATCTCTCAGCGATGACGAATTCTTAGCCCTGGCAGAACGACTTGCCACCATTGCTGGATGGAGGGAGGGTGTTGAAGATCCGACCATTCCACAAGATCAAAAGTTTAAGGTTCCCAAGGTTCGATTTGGCAAGACGGAAATTCAAATGCCAATTATCACCTGTGGGGGAATGCGCGTGCAAGAAACCTGGATTCCTGATACCACACCCCTACTGCGTTCGAACAAAACCAAGGTGGTGAAATCGAAATCTCAACAAAATCTGCGAGATGTGATTCTATCGTGTCTCAAGGTTGGGTTGAATCATTTCGAGACTGCTCGCTTCTATGGATCCTCGGAGATTCAGTTCGTGGATGCTCTCACCAACTTGATTGATGAGGGGACTATCCAACGAAGTGATTTTATTTTCCAGACAAAGTTAATGGCAAGTGCTGGTTGTACCAGAGAAGCATTCGCGAAACAGTGGGAGGCGAGTTGGAGCAATGTCGAGAAGCTTGGTTATGTAGACTTGCTCTCCTTCCATTGCGTGTCGGATACTGGTCAGATTGACACCATTTTAAGTGACGCCGAGGATGGGGTATACAACTATGTTTTGGGCCTGAAGAAGGAGGGGAAGATTAAACACATTGGCTTTTCGACGCATGGTTCTGCTGAGAATATATTACGGATGATCAATTCCAACAAAATGGAATACGTAAATTTACATCATCATTACTTTGGCGACTATCATGCCGCTGGAACGTCGGACACTCTTGGTGGACAGGGGAATGGCGCGGCAGTCAAACGAGCATTGGAACTGGATATGGGTGTGTTTAATATCAGTCCATTTGATAAGGGTGGCAAGTTGTATCGTCCCTCTGCAAAGGTGGCTGCGGCGATTGGCCCTGAGATTAACCCCATGGTATTTGCTGCCTTGTACACGTGGAGGACTGAAGGCATGCACACGTTGAGTGTAGGCTTGGCCCGCTCATCGGATCTTGATGAGGTCATTCAAGCTGCCAAGATATTCATGGATGGCGACAAAGCCGATGCATTGGTCAATGCAGCAAAAGCCAGATTGGATGATCTTGCTATTGACAAGCTTGGGAAGGAATGGTACGAAAGGGGGTTGCTTAATCTACCATCGTTTTATGAACCCAGTTCTGATGGAATTGCCATAGGTCACATGTTATGGTTGCATAACTGCTTAACCGCATATGGTATGCACGAATTCTCGCGCGATCGTTATTCGATGCTCGAAAAAATTGGATGGAACAAGTCAAAGTCATTCGATGAGAATGTGAAGAAAAACTTGTAAGTTCGTGTTCTGTACTCTCTCTCACTCACCCTGACCATGTGCTTGACTAAATACCTACGCCAATTCGAGGTACAAAAACTCAAAACTCACATTCTTTATTGTTTCACATTTGTAGCAACTTTGGCAACCCTGGGCGCTCGTACGATGACAAGAGCAACATCAGCGAAGCTCTCAAAGATCATTATGATCCTGAATTGGCCTTGTCCAAGCTTGTGGAAGTCCACAATTGGTTGAAGAAAGACGCCTCGCACTCCGATGAGGAAAAGAAAGTTCTCGGGTGGACTCAAGCGTATAATCTAACGACGTGGGAGGAATACCCAGGCGAAATCATTTCAGTTTCTAACGTCTTACTCTCTCGCATGGGACTTAAGAGTGGTGGTGGCAACAATAAGGATGCTGTCGAGGAGGCACAGGCTATGCGTGGCATAGTGAGGAGGCGTAGTTCGTTATTACCACAGGGGAATCAGTCCGCATGCTAATTGTGCTCGATGACGTACTGCTTAGTGTGAAAGGAAGGAAAAGCGGAGCATGTTGTAAATCTGCTCTTAATGTTTAAAGGAAAAATACCTACATTCGACATGATTAGATAAACAGCTCTAGTGTGGAACGGGCATAAGTATTCTCGCCCTCATCCTCAATGAGAGGAAAACCCATTACCATCGAATCCGCAGCGTAGATGTACAACATGTTATAAATTTTCCAGTATATCTCCCTTACCTTGCGTGCCGGATGGTATAGACCCTGCACTGTGTNTTGAGGATGCACTAATGGACCGTGATGCAGTGCATCCTCAAGAAGAGGTGTCACGGCGTAGATGTAGTCTTTACCCATTTCTCCAATATACTCGAACATGAAACTAAGTGCCTTCAGAACACCGTTTTGGATGTTTAATTCAGGAACACGATACTCGTTCATGAGTGCTGGGAGGATGGTGAATGGGCCACAAGTCTCGGCGACAATCGCAATTGCTACAGTGGTACAAACACGCATCTGACGATCTTGAACTTTCAAGTTGTTGAGCAAGGTGTGCAAAACATCTTGTGGACCGATGGCTTTGGCAATGTATCCAAAGGTGCTCACGGCCGCTCGTCGGATGGCCTTTCTGTGCGCTTTTAGGAGCTCCAGGAGTTCGAAGCAGATGCGCATCCACTCCTTGGCAGATACGAATTCTGCTCCTCGGTCTGCAATCCGCCCAACCTGCGAATGTGTAGGTGGTGACAAGGGACAAAAGAAATGTTATTAATTCCGAGGTAGAAAAAATTATGGCAAAAGCAATGCAACCAAGATGTCAACTTACCAGATCGATGCAGTTCTCTTGTACCTTCTCATGCCGATTTCTCAGAATAGGAGTAAGCCTTGGCAATAGGTCTCTAATCGGAGGGGTCATTTTTGTCATTCCTATGACGTTGACGATAGCTCTCAATGCGCCCAAGATGGAGCCTAAAACATCTGGGTACTCTTCACCAAGATACTCATATAGCACTACACCCAAGTGCCCCATGAGCTGCTCCTCTCCACAAGCCTTCATTACCACGGCGATCCTACCAATCAAGTCGGCGGCCTGCATTCGCACACTCGCCGCCTTGTTGTTCAGACGCCACTTGATCGTGCCAGCAATCTGTTTTAGGTAAGGTTTGCAACGCTCTCCTAGGGCATTCACCACGGTCCCAAAGCCATCAAGCATGATCTGTCCTTCCTTACCGAATGCACCGGACGTTCCAGCATCGACAGCCTGCTCTTGGAATGCATACAAGATTCCATCAATCAGACGTTCCTCCAAGCGATCATCAATATCAGCGCTGCCTAAATTTTCTAGTACTTTTTGAATCGTTTCCATTACCATGCGACGATAAGGTTCAGAGTCATCTTTTAGATCATCAACGATGCGAGACAATATGTCGGAACAACCAACCTTGTTCGCAAGTTCTTCAGTTGTTTCAATCACCTGCTTGTAATTCCTCCTGTCCAATGCCATACGTCGGATCCAGAAATTACGAAAGAATTCAGGCAATACCTCCTTGCGAATATAGTCAGGTTCGACACCCGCGGTTCCGACACATTGTTGTACCACCTTCAAAACTATGCGTTTCATCTCCTCATCCGGACTGTGGAATTCTCGGATCAATATTGGCATGATAAGCCTAGTGTAGTGACTAGCGTAATTTTCCTCCATCAATGGTATGACAAATCCAATGGCTTTTAAAAATGCCGCAAGGCCCTTGCCGTGATGTTCGAGGGCACCCTTCCACAACGCACGGATGACGGAATCAAAACTTTCGATACCGTAAGGATGTGCCGCCTCGGCCAAGGATGCCACAGTCAATGCCGCCATCATCCGGACTTTGGCCTGTTCGTCGGTTAATCCATGTCCTACAATCTCTACCAATTCTCGAAGATATGGCAATACCGCACATCCCATCAGTAACGCAATTTGTTGCACAATCTTTATACCCGTGTGGCGCGCCTGCCAACTCTTACGACTCTTGCATACCGCCTTCAAAAAGGGGAGTAAACTAGGCACACCCAATGCCGATGCCACAACGGCGAAGGCGCGCGAGGTGGTATTTCGTACGTACTCATCGGGATTGTCAATATCAGGACGCATGGTGGATATCATTGTACTCAATCCTGCTGCCTTGGCCAAGTTGCTTATAATCTCTCGCCCCTCGACACGGGCATAATAATCTTCATCAATTAACAATGGTTCAATTACGGCAAGAATCCTGTGAACGTAAGGCCGAACTAAATCATCGAGTTTGTACAAGATACGATCAATGACCTTGACTAACAAGTGTCGTTCTTGATCCTCGAGGGCTGGACTCATTAGAAGTGGTAATATTTGATCAAATAATGGTCCGGCACCGAGAGATCTTGCCCTATCAGTAATTTGCCTCATGGCCGTCTTACGCTGTGGGGGTGTACCATTCTTAATCTTGAGCAATAGGGCCATAATCTGTCGCTCCTTGGACTCCTCCTTGGTGAGACTTCCCTCCTCGGCATCTTCCATCAATCTCCCAAAATACTGCATATCCTCTGGTTTGATGTAGGGGAGTGCACCCCCCGTACCATCCGTCACTGGGGGCAATCCCTCCCCTCCAATACCACTCCCCAGTTCTTGCGATGTGGCCGCAATAGGCACACCGTAGGCCTCACGGATATCCTGAATAGTCTGTCCCTCTCGTTCCTCGGGGGGGATATCCATTTGAAATCCCAACGGCGTCTGTTGACCATAAGGTGTGGGTGGCGCCAGCAATCTCCGTCCTGGCGTGCGCAGTGGCAGATAGTTGGCCGGTGGAGGCAATACCGTATATCCTTCACTGGGCAATATGGCATCAAGAGCGGCCAAAGTCCATGGGCGATTCCGACGCTCCATCTCCTTTTCGTTAGATAAAGCCTTGGCTAGATTTCCTCCCATCATCGAGAGTATCATGGGAGTTTGTTGTCCACTCTGTAGTAGAGGAGTGGCGCTAGCCCCACCTGGTTGGGACATTGCCGAGGGTGCTGGCGTGGAGTCCCATCGGGAGCGCTTGCGCTCCCCGGCAACTCCCAATGGTGCCACTGATCCACTACTGCCAATCATGGGTGTGGATCCAAAAGAACTCATCCCCCCTGATGCCACCACGGGAGTTTCATCCCACTTTTGTCCCGATGATCCACCATGGACAACTTTTGGTGTAGCATCAGAAGGCGACATTGTTCCAGACGCGACAATTGGTGTTTCATCCCATCGTTTGCGTCTACGTGCTGCTGCTTGTACTGTGGAGGATGAATCCTCGTCCCACCGTGATTTGCTAGATAGTGACGAATTCTCTCCATCGGTGACAATGTTCCCCCCATCACGGCTGTCATCCGCCTCGACCTTGTGGGCACTACTGCTCGTATCCCACCTCCGTTGTCTTCGCTCACCATCTCCATGTCCCCCAATGCCTCCTTTGTTGTCAGCTCCACCACCATTAGCATTCTTATCACTTTCTTCATCCAATAATTTTGTCCTAAACTCTCCAGTTTCCTCATCCAATAATTCTTTCCTCGCTTCCTCAATCAACTCTCGTTTCTCTCGATCTAAATTTGCATGCAACATAATCTCCTTGTAACTCATCCCCGTGGGAAGCAATTCTCGATCATGTTTGCGTGCATGATAGGACGACTCCCGATCAGAAATGCGCGTGTTTACTATTCCAGATCCGTTAGCGGTGGTTGCATGGTGGGAAGCGAAGGGATCATTCTCGGCATTATTATTGGAGGTGTCTTCGGCTTGATGACGATAATTCTTGGAATTGACCGAAGTCCCAGCGATGCGTCCTTCGTCGTCTTCTTCATTGTAGTCATCATCGTCGTCGTCGGCGTACAAGCGACGCTCTTCTTCCAATGTGGGGAGGGCTGTTACCATGTCATTGTCATCAACGCCGGACCCAGAGGTGCCGCTAGCGAGGTAGGCTGAGGAGGGATCGTCGTCGTCGTAGGCGCCGAATTTGATTCCACCCCGTCCACCATCCGAGACTCCTGTTTGCTTGGTGGCATTATTGTACGTGTTAGTAGTCATGATTGCTTGTTGAAGGTTTTCAATCTATATCTCTCTTGGTACTATGGGAGAGGCTGGGCGGGAGAGGGGAGTTGGAATGAAAGAGTTGAATGAACGAAAATGAAGTGTGAAAAGAGAAAAGAGAGAGCGAGCAATTTCCTTTTGTCTGCCTGTCTGCCTGTCTGCCTGTCTGCCTGTCGCCTGTCGCCTGTCGCCTGTCTGCCTCTCTGCCTGTCTGCCTGTCGTAGAGGTATCGTTTCCCGCCCACCTTGCTTGTGTGTGTGTTTCGAACACCGAAGGCATATTCCCTTCAAATGCAAAAATGTACTAATTCCGTAGCTGAAACCACTTTTCTTACCGCTTCCTGTTTGGGCTTTTGTCTTCCTTCCCCTTCCCGCCCTCGCTCATAATAACTCCGACTGTTGCAGTATCTCTCTCTCTAGCTAGAGAGTAGGAGTAGATATGGTATCTATGATACGAGAGAATACCATAGGTAGAGATTAGAATTAGAGATCGGATGGAAAGTAGTGATGGAAAGCCCAACATCGCAACTCACAAAAACAGCTTCGTTTCTCGTTTTCAGCGCGGGGAGACCGGGTTCGTTTCTATCTTTCTCGTATTTTTGGCAATCACACTGGCGCCTCCCAACGGCAGTTGCTCCCGCTGTCAGCGCGAGCATTCCACTTACGACATGGTACAAAAAACATTTGAATGGGGAATATGGATTCCTACATTAAATTTTGGTGGCAATCAAATCCAATGCCATTTCTTTCTTCTCAGCCCACATTTCAAAAGCGCGCGACGATTGAGTGAGGGCCGGAGGGCGAGCACAAACCGCATGCCAACAGCCGAAAATACGAGACGGCATCGGCACAGAGGAGCGATTTGAGATTTGAGGCTCTTCCCCCCACACTATGGTACTCTCTGTTGTTCTTGGCGGCAACAGCAACAAACAACAACGAATTATTTATTCATGAATCGCAACCGCTTCCATCGCACTATTATTTGAATTCATTCTTCGTTGATGTTTTAGAAAGAAGAAGACTGAGTGATCGATCTACTGTCCACACGGTAGCACCATAAAAAATCATGGATCAACAATTCCACTCCTCTCCTATCCAGACAATGATGTACAGTAATAGCAGCATGTTCACCGAGCCACACTTCATCGCCTACCCTGACGCCGACGAATGCGATGTCGTCAAGGTCGCTTCTACTTCTACCACTCGATCTCCCAACACCGTCATATTCGCTATCGATGAGCTCAGTAGCGTCTTTAGAGTAGCCGACAATCATGATGGCATCGAGCATGACAGCTTTATCGTCCATCGGACGGAAGAAGCTGCCATGGACAGCAACAATAACGGTATGCTCCGTCGGGCGAGATACCTAACGCCATCATCCTTCACCACCGATGGAGAACTATCTACATTCTCCGAAGACACCGAAGAAGCGAGCGACGAGTCCTCAGGCAGCGATGACGTTGACGAGCATCCAAATCGATTTTACCCACGAAGACGACGAGCAACGGCCATGTCCATTTTTCGTGCCTCAAGCGGAACTAAGCGTCGCTGTGAGTTCGAACAACACGGTGACGACGATGACATCATCAATCCCACCAAGCGAAGCTGCAGCGCTCCATCACTATGCCATGCCAATCCTATCGGCAGCGACGATGGATGCGATGATGAAGAAGAAGAGTTATCACTCTCGTCGTCATCATACTGCTCGTTCGCTTCACCCTTCAAGCGCATCTGCCGCAGCGGTAACTTTACCGCAGATACAGCTACTGCTCCTTCATTCACTTCATTGTTTTCCGAGTCAACATCAACATTGCCTGCTGCAACCACCACACTCAAGCATCTGCAGCATCCTCTTTCTCTTGATACGTCGGCCTTTGCTAAGCTCTTTCCCAAAAACAACGAGTATCAGGGATAAAACCTGAAACGTTTTGACATCGGTGTCAAAATTATATTGCACGTCTTTGAGCATTCTAGAGAGAATGGCTCCGTGAACATTTTTTCTGTGTGTTACCAATTGATTTTCTGAAATATTCATAGAGAACGATTACCATTATTATAGCTAGAATTGTTAGACTAATTGATACTGCAATTATCTCTAGTAGTCTAGATCATACTATCATGGCAAGGATGGTTAATTCAAGACGGTTGACAGTGGTGGTAGACAATACTGTCAATACAGAGCAAGCATTCATCATCTATCATCAGCATGGGTGAATTGGTGCCGGATATTGTTCGTTCTGATCGTCTTCTGTGGCATCGATGAATAAGGAAATTAGAATTACTCCAGAATCAGATGGAAGGAATTGAGAGAGCTAATAATAATATTGATTGTCCCCTGTCCTCGCCCATTGTGCTCTCTGGATGGGTTCGATAGGGTTCGATGTTGTAGATGTTGTATTGTGTATTGTAGGATGTTGTACTCTAGCCTCCCGCCAAATCACCACGTCACTGAAAAAACCAACCACCTCTATGGGGTGATCTCGTTTTGAAATTTCGAGATCGAGATCGAGACTTTCGAGACGAGATCAAGGTCTCGATCTCGTGAGACCCTGGTTTCCCAGTCTCGGACTTTCGAGACCAGTAACTAGAGCGTAAAAGTAACGTAAGTACGCCTGGGCGGGATCCACGTGTAATGAAGTAACCATACCGTACCATACTACTACGTATTTGCTAAATCTCGAAAGTCTCGAAAGTCTCGACCTTTTGGCCACTTTGGTCTCGTGGGTCTCGTGAGACCCCCTGTGGTGTTTCGAGATCACCCCCTACACCTCTAGAGAGATATGTATCTACCATACAAATCGAGCCGACACCCTGCGCGCGTCTGACCCATCACATCCAACAACACACAACCACAACACCAAGAATTAGAATCTCAAACAGTTCCAATCACTCCATCCAATATCCGTAACCGGCAGGAAGACTGCCTACTCGCTATCATCGCTCTTTCATTTATTCAAACCTATCTAAAGTGGAGTCTTCATCTCCAGCGCTAGGAGTTCAGGAGACGGAGCGAGATTGAGGGAAAATTCCAACCAAAAGTCGATTATTGACGGCGTTGTAAACACCATGATGACGCGTCAAACGAGCAACATGTTGGGTAGAAATATTAACTCGACCTGGATTTACTTCCTGTTATTGCTCGCACATAGCATGGGTTGCATTAGATTTGGAAGCTTGACGCAATCAGTTTCTGCTGCAGGGAATGGCAACCCTTCCACGGTTCGCCCTCTATCAATAAAAATGAGATTGCCATTTCTCTCTTCCATCAACCCACGACAAGCTGCAAAAGAGGCATACTTACTCCACCTAAAGAATGAATTGGAGTCTGCTCAGCGTCAACTCTATGTGTCGCAAAACACATGTACTTCACTTCGGAAACGATGGGAGGATCAACGAATGGAAACTCTGGCATCCGTGACGACTCGTAGTCACGACGCAGATGCACTGTTGGAAAAACAGGACGAGATTGACAGACTTCAATGTCAACTTCAGCTAGAAACAGAAAAGTACGAGCAACAGGTAGAGCGCTTCAGTTTACTATCGTCTGAAATGGATGACTTGAAAGCTTGGAAGGAGACCCAAGAGCAATCGAACCAGGGTAAACTACTTCAATATGAACAACTGCTGCAGGAGTCTAACAGAAGACAAAATGATTATGCGGAGCAAGTTGAGCTGCTCGCTTTGAAGTTAGAAGCAGCTGCATTTGCCGCGACGGCGCGTCAGCTTGGGGAAGGAGAAGTAGGAAGGGGTGAATCAAACACAACATACGCACTTCGGGCCAAAGACCTGAGATCGGAATTTGAAAGTATTCGCGCAAATTATTCAATGATGCTGACTAAATCTCTTCAAGAATCCGTAGATCAGGGGATTGAAAGGGAGAATGGACAGCGAAAACAGAGAGAGTCTGAAATGGATAGCGCAATTCAATCAGCATTTGAATCAGCAATAGACTCATTCGAAAAAGAATGGGCAGCGAGGTATGAAATTCTTGAGAACCAGT
>JALLAX010000302.1:0-13090 GCA_036939555.1 Discostella stelligeroides
GGAAAACTTGTTGAGCAAGGTACTCACGAGGAGCTACTGGCGCTCGGAGCTGAGCGAGGAATGTATGCTCGCATGTGGCGTGACCAAATGGAAGGAGATTCGTTGGATGAGTTGAAGTGAAGATCTTTAACTCTGAAGTAAAGTGCAATGTGCAAAACAAAACAGCATGAATTGTCTTCTCCTAGAACTCAGTTTAATGGTGTGCTTGTTTTATCTATTAGTTTGACCGGATTTGAAGTCTCTACGATCTCTCCGAAGCACTGGCTCATTTTTGGCGAAAAAGCTCAAGCCTGAAAGAAGAATATCTAGACCTTCAGCGAATTTTGCAACAATCGCGTAGTGGGATTATTCGCCAAATATCTTGAGACGCAACCTCACAGAATGAACAACTTACCCACAGAAAACAACAAGGTCCATCATCCACGCAAAAAATCCGAACAGATCCGAAATTGCGTGACACCATGAAGATTTCCGCACGTCTCGTCGCTTCGTATCTTCTTTTTTCTGTGGTTCATGGCTTTTTGCCCAACCAGCATAAGTCAACCCTAACGATCCCATCAATGAGAGTGGCGGAAAATGTAGGACGATGGCAAGCAGGTCGAGAACATCATCCTACAGGAGCACGAGGCCCGGTCGCATCATCACACTCGCGCCTTCACTTAACTCAAGGAGGAGAAGGCGCAACAAACGAAATCCAGCCTTTCATCCGGCCTGCCCCACACAACTCACCTCTTTTCCGTGCCGTTGCTATACTCTATGCTCTACTTTTTGCCATCTATCAAGGATCAAATTCATCCGCTGCAGTAGCGAACGGAACATTACAAAAAATTGGGAAATACTTCATTCTACCTCCCAGCGCCGCGGCTACGGTACATTTGCTATCTTTTTCGACGTGGTTTGGAACGGTTGTGTATACAACATTTGTTGCTGGTATTACCATGTTCAAAAATCTACCACGACGCGTTTTCGGTACATTGCAGAGCAAATTATTCCCCCTTTACTTTCAACTTGGTACGATTATGCTCGGTTTTCAGGTGAGCTAAGTCCAGTTATCTCATTTTCACCTGTCCATTTAAATGTATTCAATATCTTAATGTTTCGTTTTTGAATAAACGACACAACTACGATAACTGAGACAGATCCTCACGCTCACTGCCATGCCGGACATCCTCAGCAAAACCTCCGAGGTATCATTGGCCATAGCACTGATTTCTACACTATTCAATCTACTTTACTTGGAACCAAAGTCTACGTCCATTATGTTTGACCGATACGAGTTGGAAGATGGTGGTAAGCGAGAGAGTGACGAATACAGCCAAAAGGCAAAGCAATTTGGAATGTTTCATGGTATGAGTAGTCTCGCCAATTTGATTGCTCTCTGTGCTGGGATAGTTCATGGAGTACGGCTAGCATCTGGTCTCGTTGTGTAACAGTTAGATTCACTTCATGTTTGGTTCAATTCTCCTAAACAACATCATGCGTTTTTGGTTTTGGAAGATAGATAGTATGAAAACGAAGAATATCATCTCGAGCCGACAAATATCTTGAAACGGAGGTCAGACAGACATTTCTACTTCTCTCGTAGGAACTAGTATTGGTTTTGGCACCAATTCTAAGCCAGTCAAATAATACTAGGTATTGTAATCGTCTCCATTGCTACTACTGATACTGACCATGATGGTTTCTCCACCCTCCTCTCGCTCTCATTCTTCGCCTCACTTCTTTTCTGCCATTGTCAATCAATAATTATACATACCATGAATCGAAATAAAGATTCCACCAGTACTGCAGACGAGGGTGTCGTATCTGAAATTATGCTCGCATCTGCAGCACCTGGAACGAAAGATTTGGTGTCCGAATCCGCGTCCACCGTCACATCAGATGATGCCTCCACTACTATTATCGCTGCAGCAGCAGCATCAACGGCATCCAATACTATGAGCTACTACGATGATGCGGGATCCTCCCGTCTTTTCCAACCGCATCGTTCGTTAGGTCTGCTAACTGCGTCACATCCGAAGCACAACAGGTCATCATTGTACAGCAACAGCAACATCAACACGCGGCTATTCTCGTTGCAGCGGGGGAAATTTCACCTGCAGCCACAGGGTCAATCCTCCGACGAATCCTTCGTTACGGTACCACTGGGAGATCGATTCCAAATCATGTCTCTGTCGAAATTAGTACCCGTGTTGGTATCACGTGCTTTACCACCCAGTGCTTCCCATCATAGACGAAGTGTAAAGAATGGGAAAGCCACCACAAAGTATCACGGTGGAGACGAGGAGGAGATTCACCAGGCCGTATCTGACTCATCCCTTTCAGTATCGGTTGTGACACATGGTCCAAAGATTTCTGGTCGAGCAGTTTCCATTACACTATTCTCAAGGACACGTCCTATTGCTTCGTTGGATGCCTTTCCCTTCTTAAGTCAACTGAAAAAGAGTCAGAGGAAGCACAGTTCGTGGGGAATTGTCGATATGATTCCCCTTGGAAAGCAACGCGTGGCCATGTCAGGAGAAAAAGAGGGGAAAATGGAAAACGCGTTGCTCTTTGCAATAGTTTGTGCACGGGGAGATGGTGTTGAAACGAATGTTGCCAATGATGGAGAAGATGAGGATGCGAAAGTTCAAGTTGTGGGAAAGGATGATTCTGACGAGGATTCAGATGTTAGTGCTGACGAAAGTAATCCAATTGCAACTGATGATGACTCTGCTTCTTCGATAGATGATGTTGCCTGCGATGACGATGATATCAGCATGTCCTCATCAGAAGGAGTTGAGAAAATACCCGCTGAGAATGGTTATGGGAGGGTTCTTCTTGTTCAAGCGTCGCGAAGTACGCTGGTGATCCTAAAAACAATCGAGTTGAATGGTTCTGCCGCTGACTTTATTCCATATGTTGGACTGCACCCTGCAACATATGTCAACAAAATTGTACTTGGTGGACGGCCATCCCGTACTGCGCAAGACAATACCGCCACCTCGATGTTACTTCTAAACGTTAGGACAGGCAAGATCCTCCACTCTTTCCGATGTCTTTCAAATGAAGGGCAGACAAAGGATGAAAACTTGACAATTACCACATTAGCACAAAGTCCTGCTGTAGATACCATCGCAGTCGGGACATCGGATGGAGCTGTGCATCTAATCAACACTTTGCATGATGTGAAACTATTTTCGCTTCAGCACAAGCCAAAGCAACATCTCATCAAGAAGGTACCTTGCGACACGAACGCTGTCTTGTCGTTATCCTTTCGCACCGACGGCAATGCCACTCGTCAGGGAGTCGCTCCATTAGCCGTGGGATGCGATGATGGCTCAATATCTGTCTGGGACTTAACTCCAGTCGAAGATGAAAATGATCGCAGTGTGAGACGAACACTGCTGACACACATTAAGAGCGCGCACTATGGTGGAATATCCAAGCTGGAGTATCTTCCAGGAGAACCGCTCCTCCTATCGACGGGCCTTGTTTCCAACTCGATCTTGCTTCATGTCTTTGATGCTCCCGATCACTCAGGTCGGATTCTGCGTCAACGCAAGGGGCATACATCGCCACCAACTCTTATTCGTTACCTCCATCCCGGTGTTAGTGGGGGTGGTATCCTTGCCAATGCATCTGATGGGACTGATGCATCCTCCTGTCAAATTCTTAGTTGTGGTGGTCCGGGCGATCTCTCCCTTCGGTTGTTCAGCACAGCGCGCAGTAATTTGGATAAAGAATACAGCCAAGGACCAGGATTGGAGAAGAAGGCAAAAAAGCTAGGAAAATTAGGACCCGAAGGATGGGCCGAGCTTCTCCTTCCTGAGGTCGTTGGATTGGCGACAAGTGAAGCTCGTAGTCGAGACTGGGGAGATTTAGTAACAATCCATCGAAATCACGCCATGGCCTACGTTTGGAGTACCAAGAGAGGAGCTCAATCGGGAGCTGTACTACGACAGCCTCAGTGGAACATAAGTGCGATGAAAGATCGTCCACCTCGATCGGCAAATGCTACATCTCTTGCTATCTCGGCATGTGGAAACTTTGCACTCGTGGGCACCATGGGTGGAGTGATTTACAAGTACAATTTACAAAGTGGACTTCCTCGCGGTTCATACCCTCGAGATGCCACCGTGCCAACTGCCATGGAGGAACGTCAGCGTTTAAATGGTCTAAAGCGCCCCGGAGATGTTGGCCGCACAATGCGTATCCTGGAAAAGACAGCTAACAAGGGTGGTACATTGCCATCAGATATAGATCAAGCAGAGAGAGATCGATTGAATTATCTTGATGCAGAAGCAAAAAGGAAAGCAATGATTGGGAAAGCCACTCATGGTGAGGCAGTTGTTGGTATTGCCATTGATTCGTTGAACAAGACTGTGGTTACTGCGGGGGTAGACTCCAAGCTTGTGTTGTGGAATTTTGTGACTCATATGCCGCACAAGAAGAGTCCGATAATGCTGCCTTCTCCTCCAACCAAATTAACTCACGTTCGAGATTCAGATTTGGCGGCTATTGCAATGGCTGATTTTGGTGTGGCCGTATTTGATTGCTCCAACTTGACAATTGTGCGGTACTTTGGTGGAAGCAGATACAATCAATCTCCAAGGATGAGTCATACTTCGCCTNTTCGCTCTAATAATTCTCAGTGAAATTCTCTTCGCCCCCGACTTCTTTGACACTGAGTCCCACTGGTGAGTTCCTCGCAACATCGCATATTGGTCGCCTAGGAATCAGTCTGTGGTGCGATAAGTCTTTCTTCCGCATGGTACTACTCGATGGAACTCCCACCGAACCTGCTCAGATGAATGAGCCATGTCCAGTTGCGGAGTGTGAGCAAGAGGAGGCCAACAATGATGCCCCCTCCAGACCTGCAAAGAGAGATTTCTTGTGTATAACTGATGCCAATGGCGGTAACAATGAAGCTGATGATGGGACAAACCCACAACCCAAGCATCATGGTCTGATTACGCTCAGTGGACTCCCTCCTGCACATTGGAAAAACTTGTTCCATCTTGAGCTTGTTAAGGAACGAAACAAACCG
This sequence comes from Discostella stelligeroides, assembly GCA_036939555.1. Classification (NCBI taxonomy): domain Eukaryota; phylum Bacillariophyta; class Thalassiosirophyceae; order Thalassiosirales; family Thalassiosiraceae; genus Discostella; species Discostella stelligeroides. The sequence goes on from JALLAX010000302.1 coordinate 5,030, forward strand.
ACCGAGGCGCCCCAGAAACCTCCTCAGGCACCATTTTTTCTCCAATGGAGGAGTGGTATTGAATCGGGAACAACAGCAGAAAGTAACTGCAATGATGATGGTCAATTGATGAAGGATTCCACCGGTGATTGGGATGCTGTTTGGTCAGATGATGACGACAATGACGAGGCAAATGAAGATCAGATCGAGACTGCATCTATTAGTCAGGAAAGCACCAGCAACTTGAATTTACCCAAGAAGCGCAAAAAAATTGTACATCACAGGTCGAAGCTCGCAGAGCTGCTTCAAACTTGCGAAGATGCAAGAGAATCAGTTGGTGAAACATATTCCGGTATAACATCCTATCTGGCTACGATGGGACCCTCTTCTATTGACGTTGAAATATCATCTCTCTGCTACGGAATGCACGATCTTGAAGACGGTATACCACTACTTCTCATTGCATCAAATTGGCTTTTGGAGGCATGTGAATCCCACGAAAGGTTTGAGGCAATAAATGCTTACCTTCATCGCTTTTTGCATGTCCATGGCAATGTCATCATCAGGATTGACAGTATTCTACAAGAGAGAAATAATTCTTCAGAAGGAAAGCAAAATGATGAGGATCCTCGGCATACTCAACTTGCAGAGTTTGTCCAGTCAGTTGGGCGATTGCAATCGATTCAAAAAGAGGCGTCGAATAGGCTCCAAGGGAAAATGCAGCACACAATTTGCCTTCTCCGTCATCTATCCAGGATGGTGTAAATTAAACTTGGATTCCATATTAGTAATAGGCAATAAATATAATAATGCATCTTCAGTTCGGCAAGCCAAATTTATTTTGCTTTTCCTGTCGGTGAACTCTGAAAATGCCAAGAAGGAGAATACTCCACGTGGGAATCTGTATATTACACGGCCGAAGATTCGGCCACCAAAAAAAAACCTCTCCATTCTCCATCTCGACGCCGAAGACCATCGACGACCAAGCTACCACTACCAGCCGCTGCACTCTCCTTCTCCTTCTGGCGACCGAATCATTCACCCCTCGCGACAGTACAGAAGCACTCGGTGCAGCCCTCCCCAGTAACGATGTCGTCTCCGCCAAAGAAGAAAAATCCATGGACGCCTATGGCTGCGGGATGCATTGCGGGTAAGGTGTAGAATCCTTTCTCTGGTTGTATCCTTAGACAATATTATCATCGCCAACATCTCGTTTTGCATGACACATTCACTCTCGACATCTTCTTATAGGTGGTATCGAGGCTACGGCAGTATGGCCCATGGAATTCATAAAAACCCAACTACAACTCCAATCCAAAGCCAAGGGTGCTGCAGCACTTCCCTACAATGGAATGATTTCTGGATTATCGTACTACGTCCGCACCACTGGATTCATCAGTCTGTATCGTGGACTGGCACCAACTCTCCTAGGCTCCATTCCGAAGGCTGGTATACGGTTCGGTCTAAATGCAGCAATCAAAGATTTGTTGAAAGACAAGGATGGAAAATTGACCCCAGGGAAGAATTTCGTTGCTGGACTTGGAGCGGGAGTGTCCGAGGCACTGATTATTGTGGCGCCTGTAGAGACAGTGAAGACGAAATGTATTGAACTAAATATGCCATTTGTGAAGGGATTTCGGCACATTTTAGCAACAGAGGGCGTCGGCGGAATTTATCAAGGTGCCGCCGCAACTGCAATGAAGCAAGGTAGCAATCAGGGCTTACGGTTCATGTGGTTCAATGAGTACAAACGAATCTTGACAAAAGATGGAGAAACAAAATTAAGTCCGATGATGGGATTTGTTGGTGGAATGAGTGCAGGTTGCTTCTCAACGCTGGGAAATAATCCCTTTGATGTCGTAAAGGTAAGTACTCATTGATTGCGATGCCATTCGAGTCAGTAGATGCAACTTTGAGCGACCTAATGCCTTTTTGCATTGCAATAAAGACACGAATGCAGGGAACTAAAGCGAAACAATATGCCAATACATTGGATTGCTTCAAGCAGATTCTTTCGCAGGAAGGGGTTGGTGCGCTTTATGCTGGTGTTGTCCCTCGGCTGGGACGTGTGGTGCCTGGACAGGGAATCATTTTCATGTCGTTTGAGGCTATTGTTCAATGTTTGGAGCAATTTTCTATTTTTCAATAGAGAAAGCAACTGACTGAATGTGGTGCTCGGTGTTTCACATTGATTTTTGTATAAAATTTTGTTAATGAAAAGTACTCGACATGGTATTGTCATTACTTCGCCGACGTTTTCTGTTGCACATCCACACGGTCGATGAAAAAGGTTAAGGAGATTGTCCATTCAATGTAATCCACGCTATCAGCCGCCACCAGTGGCCAACACAAACCGATCCATCTCCGCAACTATATCTTCAATAGCTGTCTTTTGTTTGCATTCAATCTCAGTCAGCTTTTCACCTCCATCATCCCCACCTCGATAGATGAGTACGGAGGGAAACTTCTTGATTCCAAGGGACTTACATAGCTTGACATTACTACTGTATTCGATTTCTCCGAACCGAGCACTTCCAGAACGAATGATTTGTCGAGCTGCATTGACTCGATCACCCTTCTCTGAAGCAAGTTTGCGAAATTTAACACCAAAGGCCTTACACGCTTTACAGAACGGTGCATACAGCCTGATACATGCGAATATTTGGTGTTTCACAAGTTAGAAACATGTGATGAGCGATAATTCTCCAATGGTGATGATTTAAGAAGTGAATTGTGTTGCACTCACTTAATGACACAGATACGATCATCTGCCTTCAAGAAAGCCTCCAGGCCAGCTTGCTCCCTAATGGCTGCAATATCCGTTCGTAAATCTTCCTCATCATCGCTTATTAATTCACGAAAAAGAGGCAATGGTGAAATACATCGTCTTGGTTGGAATATACTATTCGATGGTTGTTTTGATTGCAGCATCACTCGCTGTGATTGGAGGAGAGTGGAAAAGGAATAACACACCGATAGTGTGAATGCCATCATGATGACGATGCGTACCGCAGCTGCGTAGGGGGAAGGTCTAGGATGAATTTTGAATGATATCATGGATTTAATCGAAGGGTGGTAGGAAGTGGTGGTGGTGGTGGTGGTGGTGCCCTAATCCAAGAAATAATTACTACTGGTAGATAACGGATCAGAGATCTAACCGTTCCTTCATAAAACTACTAGGCAGAGTCAACCCGGATATGGACATGGATGTGGGGACCTAGCACTACCATATTATTAGAATTGAGAAGACACTACCACTGCTGTCAATGTCAAGAAGAGGGACAGCGTCAAACGTCAAACTGCTGTCAAACGGTGATTTCGAGATTTGAGATTTCGAGGAGAGGGGAGAAACGTGAAAAAATAAAAAATAAAAAATAGTGAAAGATTCCCTCTCCCGCCAACTTTTATGACGCTCTCAACAGTCTCTGCCACGTACTATTATCACGAGACCCGTTCTCTCTAACGATGATGACGGTGCACACCCAACACCAACAACAACTGCATGACCATAACATAAAAAATAATAACAAAAACATAACTTCTACTTCTACCAACAAATCATCCACGGAGACTTCTTAACTCACCATGAAAAGCGTCATCGCCATCCTCTCGGCAATTTGCCTCTTTGCCACCTCCACACTTGCATTTGCGCCAGTCGCTCCTATTGCTACTCGTGTCGTCCGCACATCATCGCCACATAGCTTCGTCGCCTCCCCGTACTCCACTGCTTCGACTACGGCTACTTTGGCCACCACCTCATTGTCCACCACCTCCCTCTCCGTCTTCGGGAAGCGAAAGACGGAAGCCCAAAGAGCTGAGGAGGAAGCCAAGGCTGCCAAATACTGGGCGGGAGAATGGGTCTGCAAGGACTGCGGCTACATTTACAATCGAGCCGAGTGTGCGGGCATGTACTTTGAGGAACAGGGTCCGGGTTTCCGCTGTCCCCAATGTTCCGGACCGCGTAGACGATATGCGAAGAAGGTGGGAGATCGTGTTGGTACCACACTGGATGGAGGAGATGCTCCCATACTCATCTTTTCCTTTGGAGGGTTGATTGCTACAATTGTGTTTGGGGTCTGGGCAGTACAGAACTTGTAAGGAGTGGATAGGGGAGTAAAATTATATCAGTGGGGCGACAAGAAGTAGTGCTCAAGGGTGATTATTCTTGAAATACATGGCAATTCGTATCTTGGAATGCTCTACCATGTTTTGATGAATCTGATCATAAATCGAGTCCGTGATGTTCTATGATGATGTGACCAGTTTATTATTGTAGTTCAATCACATTTAAGACATGGATATTTGATTACTACTATATGACGTGCCCGAATTCATCTTGGGATCTTCCCGCAGAGTCTCCGTAACTACTTGACTCATACTGCGACGCATCGGTGGATTGTTCGTCGGCAATGTCGTGGATTGTTCTCACCGCTGCCGTTGACTCCTCTGCTACATTCAGTGCGTTGAGGCTACGTGAGATCGCCCATGCTGCAGCATCTCCGGCACCAGCGGGGCCTACAGTAGTTACAATGTCAACCACAAAATATCATTAGTGGGGCCTATGATTTGATGATGAACAGGGCAAATTAATTCATTCCGCATTTCTTACCTTGGCGTGCCTCCTGCTTCGATTGGTCGGCTATTTCTTGCCACATGTTCGCCTGATCTAGCGCATCCTGTTCGTCTAATATGCCTTCACCAGGTCCCTCGCTTGCTCGCTTCGCGGCGGCAATAACTCCTTGCCAATCACCCTGCTCAATCAATTGATCCAAATGGTCAATTTCATCCGGCGTACCTCTAGCCCGACGCGAAAATGCAGGTGACTGCGATATGGCATCACGTAGCCTTGCTTTCTCCGCAGAAGAGAGGTCACCAATACTTGAATCACTCATCTTCTGTGCCGCTAGACCAACCGCGTGCCAGTTCCCTGCCTCAATAGCCTGCTCTAGTTCCGACTTGGTGCTACCTGCAGAGGTAATGGACTGTGCCGAACTTACACTAGTGCCTCGCGGATTAGTCTTCGCACGTGCCTCTAGCTTGGCAGACTTTTGTACCGCTAGACGTGCTCGACTGGCAATGGCACGTTCCTGCATTCGACGCAACGTTTCTACCAGTTCTTCTTCCCTTCCCTTGAACTGTATTAACATCTCATCTATATTATCCGACTCCTCAGGGACGACACGCCGAACAAGAGCTTCGACCTCGGCCCTGATTTCTTCTTGTCCGCGCTGGTTGCTTACATTCGACGCAGACATGTCTCCAGTGGCCATACTATGCGGAGTGGTTGCAGATGCCCCGGATCCGGTGAATCGCGATGATTGCGACGCCGATGCCGAGACGGACTCGCCGTCAAAGGTCTGATCAGCCTCAAAACGTGCAGCTGCTAGAACCACGCCCTGCCAGTCTCCGGCTTCAACGAGCTTGTCAATTTCAGCCGCCCTAGCCTGGTCGATGTTGTTACTCTGCGAGCCACGTGAACTGGATGCCGCCGATGAGTCGTAAGAAGTTGTAGAAAGCCCAGCGGCGCTGCGCGACGATTTCTTTCCCGGAAGGCTACTTCCCTGGGAAGCCAAAACGGCTGCCAATGCACCGACTTGTCCCCAGTTGCCAGCCTCAATAGCGTTTTCGAGATCGTCCATGGTACTATTGGGTGTCGAAGAAGTGGATGCCTTGCTTTCTTCCTCTTTTTTATCAGATGATCTAATACCCTGTAGAGTTCCCACTGCAGCTACGCCAGCGGCAACGGCTACTGCAGTGCCAGCAGCACCAATAGCCGCGGCCGTTCCGGAACTCATTCCTCCTACTCGTGCCATTTCAGATACGCCACTTTCTTGGGCTAAATCAGTGGCAGTTTCTCCTGCTACAGCGTCTGACGAGTCAAGACCACTATCTTTTTCCATTAGTGAGTCACTAATATGTAATGAATGATCACTGGCGAGATCCATTGTTGACGACGAATCAGCCACATCCATTGTTGAATACGAGTCCACACTGGTTGGTGACAAGTTGGATGATGATGCAACCAGTGTTGACGCTGCAGCCATAACACTCAAAGCTGATTGACCTGAAATATTCTTGTCTTCAAATTGGCCAGCACTATCATATCCATCATCCACTTCCGACTCATCTTCTGATTCCATTTTTTCCAGCGCAGGAGGCATGTCGGCCGTGGAAGACAACTGACCCTGCAACAAATGATCCTGACTCGAGAAGGATTTCTCCATCGACGATGAGTCATCCACCATTGCAGATGATTCATCGAATCCATCTCTGGCAAATTCGGACTCGTTGGGAGACGCCTGCATCTCTACATCATCTGAGTCCTTCTTCGATCCGCGGCGATTGCGCATAATAATGAGAACGAGCAACATACAAACGATCAACGCCGCAATAACAATTCCAACAATAGCACCGGAGGAAAGAGGTTGAGTATCAGTAGGAGTGACTTCACCTCGATCCACAGTATTTGTTGGACCAGGTGTTGGCGAGGGTGGAGGCTTCAGAGCCTGTTCCAAATCAAAATTTTCGTTTAGCCAACCATCAGCAATTTTGGTCAACATTGCATTTTCAAATATATCCGTCTGTGACTCCACGTTGCGCTCGTCTACCATGCGCAGGATTATGGTGTTGGTAAAGTTGAAGCAACCAGCCAATTCATCAGTGGTGGACGCATTTGAAGGACATGCTGAATGGAATAAGACAAGTAAAGTATAGTTCAGTCGATTGCTATTTGCGGACAACATGACTTTTCTCTCGGTGATAAACTTACCAGCATCCTGCACATCATCTACAACAGCTGAAATAGCCTTTTCCACAACGAGAATCCTTCCCGTTGTTACTCGCCTTCGTAATCTGGTTGGTTCCTCTGATGACACAGTCGTTCGCGTTGCTCCTCCAGTGGATGTTGTCGCATTGTTTCCAAATTCTTCCTCAATCACAATGTCGCTCAATACCAACAATTGCTCTTCCAATATGAGCTTGACCTGATTCGTTTTACCCTCCATGACTTCCTCGGCTGTTACTTCACCGTTGAGACTTGCCACAAAGGCAACTACGACGGGGACATCTCCCGTGTAAGCAGGAAACGATGGCGCACCGGATAACGATGGAGATGACGAGATTGTTGGAAAGTTGATTGGATAGGATGATGCTGATGGAGAATTTGAGATGGAAGGAGAAATTGACGATGAAGGGGTAGTGATGTTACTTGACAGCTGGAAAAAAGAGAGGATGAGATAAAAACGAGTCGAAATAATGATGAGTAAGCAATGAAATACTTGAGCAAAACTAAAATTCAACTTTATCATACCTCAGTGGAAGGAGCAGTCGAATCCATTAATGTTGGAGCGATTGTCTGAGTGGGATCAATCGTCGGAACCATCGTCAAAGTAGGAACGGCGGATGGAACGGAAGTCATCGAGGGGCTAATAGTAGGAACAAGCACAACGGGTGATTCAGTAGGAACAAGCACGACGGGAGATGCAGTGGGTGGTGGCTCAACTGCAGGTGATTTGGTCGGAACTATTATAGTTACTGGTGATGAAGTTGGTTTCTTGGATGGTCGCTTGGTTGTTGGCTAGGAGAGTGTAAAAATAAATTACAATTTCGAAGTGGGATGTGATGCAAGACAAAGAAATTATTCTGTTGAGGACGAAACGATAGAAGTTAATAAAATTGAGTTTGTTAGCTTCATCTATAGACTTACCCTCCTGGTAGGTAGACTTACCCTCCTGGTAGGTTTAGATGTTGGAATATCTGTTTCTGTTGCGGTTGGTTCATCCGTGGGTTCGGGAACTGGAGTCTCGGGAACTGGAGTCTTCGAGACCAATAATTCAAGAACAAGTGTAAAAAAGGCAAAAAGTGAGAGGATAGAAGTTAAAAACGAATAGAAGGAAAGCCATCATGACACAGTATTCAGGCATTATTTCTCACCGGCATGAATACAGGCTGCATAGTCGTCGGCTCACTCGTTATTAGTGAAGGATATGGTGTTGTTGATGGTGGTGCCACAATTGTCCCACCTACACTCTGCAAACTTTCTGACATGGTCCCACAAACATAGGTCAAATATTGACGCTGATC
>JALLAX010000303.1:0-13178 GCA_036939555.1 Discostella stelligeroides
TTTTTTTTGCCCAGTCCTGTAGCCTACACATTGAGCTACAGGACTGGGCAAAAAAATCGGAAATCGGCCCGGCCAATGTTGAGATAAATCCCCCCCCAATCTCGCATTTGTCAACACATACCAAGTGTACAGTAGGGAGCGAAGCAGTTGCACGGTGGTAATTCAATTGAGTGTGGCTCAATGGATGCGGTCGCATACCATCGTTCAAAGCGCAAAAATTACTTTAATCGTATGCGGGGTAAGGAAGAGGTTCATGGCAACACACACACACAAAGACACACAAGCATATGCATTATGCATACAATATTATAGTTGTTCCTTCATTCTGGCAAATGCGCTCAAAACGATCGAAATTGCAATTCTCATGAAGTAGTCTTCAGTCTGTAAGCACTTCACACCCCACACCTCCCTGTCTGTTATCAAGAGAAGCTCATGACGTAAACTCGCCCCAAGATAATGGAATCTGTACAGAATGTTGAATGTTGCTGTTTTTCCACGAGACATTAAGTGGTTATCCTCTTCACTTCCCTAGTATTTTCACCAGCAGTTGAAAGTAAGTAGAGGCAACCAAAAGAATGAATTATGTGTGTGTTCAATAGCCTGAGTAGCCCGTTGGTGAAGATCCTGGATCATGCGTTCCTTGCTCCCCGCTCCCCTCCTCCTCCCCCTGTTGACCTTCTCTCCGTTCTGCGTTGACAATGGCCGCCTCTGCCGCCGCTGAAACAGAAGATTGCATCATGAAAGGATGGTGATGAGGATCGGAGATCATCATTGGTCCACCACCACCGGGATAAGGATACCATCCCATTGCCATGTCTGAGTGGTGTTCTCCCCCACTGTGTCCACCTGTGGGTGAACCTCCTATACGAGAAAACGGCGGGTGCTGTGACGATCCTCCTCCACGTCCAACTTCATAAGATTGTCGTTTGACACCTTTCCCTTCTTCTTCTTCATCGTTTTCGTACTCACGTTTGACGCCGACACTGGACAAACCACGTTGATTGGGGGTGGTTGGAGGGCCACCGCCAGCAGCACCACTACTGGGTGCAAACTGATGATGCGCATAGTATTGACTCGGGTCGCCAAACATGGGAGGAGACCAAGGATATCCCATGGGCATGGCACCCATGTGAGGAGGTAAGGGCGCTCCTACTCCACCTCCTGCCACACCTCCTGGACCACGAGTTGAAGAGGAGGATGCTCCAGCAGATTCTGCATTTGAAGAGGCAGCATTGGCAAAAGGACCACCATGCCACCCACCAGGAGGACCCGGATGCTGCCTCCACGGAGATTCCGGTGGACCACCACCGTAATATTCGGGTGACGGGCCTACTCGTCCTCCTCCTCCAGCTCCGAGAGGCTGCATGGAAGGGTAGCCTGGATACCCTATCGGAGGAGGGGGAGGAGGAGGATATCCAAGGTGAGGGTGATATCCCCCTCCTGCATTACCACCCCCATAGGCTGGGCTCATAGGAGGCATGGCCTGATACGGCATATAATATCCTGCCATCCCTCCGGCTCCACCAGGACCTTCCCCACCTTCGGCGGAGGCTCCACCAGCACCACCACCCCTGGGTGTATCAGCGTCGAATGATCCATGCGATATTCTCGCCAAACCACTTCCCCCAACAATTTCGGGGGGCAATGGAGGCAACATCATCCCCCCAGCAGCACTGCGCATTCCGGTACTCCCCGCTGGTCGTCCCACCTTCTTCGCAGTCACCAATGATGACGATACTGTCCCCTGCTGATGCTGCGGAAATGGATGTGGATGCAGCGTCTGCTGTGGATATGCCATTGCCACCATCATCTTATTCATCCGATGATTCGGATCCACCGGAGGCAGTTGCGGCATGGGCGGCGCCGCACAAAAATCAGGCTCCTCTCTCACATCCCGGTTTTTCTCCCCCGGCGCCGGGCGACGCATGTGATCAATCATATTGGGATATCCCCGAAGAAAATGCTCATGATAGTACGAACTTCGATCGGATCCTTCCCGTCGCATGCGTTTGAATCCCCACCCATTCACCTGTCGAATGAAGCTTTCGTAGCGCGTTTGGGCAAAGTACTGCGGACAAATTTCAGCCATGAAGAATTCCTTGTTAATCACACGCCAGGATCGTCCATGGGGCATCCAGGAGATGGCATGATGAAAGTCAGGATTGCAGAGAATGTCGTAGAGTTTCATGGGGAATATAGTTTCGGACCAGGTGCGGGAGAGAGAATCATCGGGATTGCTGTCATTCGCAGTGGTGGATTCAGCGGCTGGTTTGGATGCAGTGTGTTGCTTGGTTTTCGCGGTGGGTGGAACTGCCTTGGATGCGGTTTTGGCTGAAGTTGACGTTGCGGTGGGACCTCCACTACTACCCTTTGGGTCATTGCTTCGTGACGACGATGCAACGACAACAACTTTAGAAGTGGGAGTTCCGACATCATTCTCCCCGCCTGGAGTGGCAGACACCAATGGGTGCTTGATTCCCTCTTCCTGTTTCGAATTTATGCGATGTCCAATGCCAAGATTGACAATAGGGGGAGAAGAGGGTGCGTTATTTTTTTTCGAAGGGGTAACCTTCTTCTTCTGTTGCGCCAAGGTAGACGACGAGACGGGGGTAGACACCGTACGACTACTTTCTTGATCATTATCCTCGATGTTGGCCTTCGCCTTGGAACTGTTGGCGGCTAGCTCTTTAATAGCGTGAGCGGCATTCGCTCGATGGACTGTTGGTGGCTCGTTGTTGACAAGAGATGACGTGCGTGTAGCAGGAGCAGGCCGCGAGAGGGGAGGGGTGGCAGCAGCAGCAGCAGCAGCAGCATCGTCGGCAGGTTCATTCTTCCTCCCTTTTAGAGCTGATGCTGCTGCTCCAGTCGGCAGGATGTCATCGTCATTATTGGTAGCCAGGGGAGCTGATGCTGTTGAATTGTCCTGCCCCCCATCATTATTTCTGATGACTTTCGTGGCCCCTTCTGATACTGCAGCAGCTCCATCGGCATCCTCTGATTTAACACCTGTTAAATTTCGAGCGCCGTCATCATCCTTTTCCACGGCTATTGTCACAGAGACCTTCGTCTTCGCACCCTTTTCTTTCCCATCAGCCAATGTGCGCACGTCATCATCATCTTGGTTGCCACTCTCTTGAGTTGTTGCCTTGGTCATCTCTCGGTCGAAGAGAAACGAGATTGTTACGTTGAGGACAAAGCTTGATTGATAGCGGCCACTGGGCGGGGGTGCTGCGAAACAACTGAGGAAATTCTCGAGGTTTTTTAGTTTGATTGTTTCTCAGCTTGTATGGACGATGAACGATGATGCTCTTGACTGGACAAGAAGTACTCTACCTATCTGCCTGTATCTCTACCTAGCCAGTCACGGCACGATAGCCCTTCAGCCGGAACTGTATTGATTCCTATGATGAATTAGGAGTGGGAAAAAAAACCTTCTGACGTCCGCTTCTCACAAACCTTCTCAGGTTCTTCTTGTTTCGCAGGACATCGTATCTCATACTCTCTATTTATTTGTTGTAATTTTTTTCCTCGCATATTATTTTTTTATTTGATGAGAAGTAATAAAATAATCATAGATGGTCAGTTCATTTTCACAACAGAAGAATCTACTTAATGTGCTATTATCTAGTCTCCATTTCTCATGAGAAAGGCAGGTAATAGGCTTCACTTTCCATACCGCCTGTTCCTTCCACGAGCAAAGGTGCGAATCACCTCAATCAAATCTTCCTTCTCCAATTCAGGCCAATTCTTCTTCAAGAAAAAGAACTCCGAGTATGCCACCTGCCACAATAGAAAGTTACTTAGCCGTTCTTCACCCGATGTTCGTATCACTATGTCCGGATCGCAATCATGTCCTGTCAGCATCTTCGACCGTAACATGCTTTCATCTACCTCATCTACATGCGCACGTCCAGATTGGATATCCATTGCAATGCTCTTACATGCATTGACGATTTCCCCTCGACCACCGTAGCTCATGCAAATGTTCATGGTGAATTTATCGCAGTGTTTCGTATCCAATACCATTCTATTCATGCCATCTTTGACATCTTTTGGAATCTTTGATTCGTCGGTAGTCAGTNTTGCAATGCTCTTACATGCATTGACGATTTCCCCTCGACCACCGTAGCTCATGCAAATGTTCATGGTGAATTTATCGCAGTGTTTCGTATCCAATACCATTCTATTCATGCCATCTTTGACATCTTTTGGAATCTTTGATTCGTCGGTAGTCAGTACCTGAATGTGAATACCCCGTTGAACTGCCTCCACTCGTAGCTCATCACAATATTTACAAAAAATTGACATTAAGGATGAGACTTCCGATGCATCTCGATCCCAATTCTCGGTTGAGAAGGCATAGACAGTGAGTATTTGAACCCCCTCAGCCATGCACCATTTAGTAAATTCTATGAGCGTTTTGGAACCATCCCAATGACCTCGTGTGGCATTGCCATACTTGGTCTTGCCGTAGCGACGATTTCCATCCATTATTACGGCAATGTGACGTGGGATGAATTGTTCTTCTACACCACTCTCTCGTTCTATTTCGATTCTTGATTGAAGTTCGACGCGCGTCAGTTCTTCTCTCTCCTTATGAGATAATAATACTTCGGAAAGTGAAGAATCGTTGTTGCCACCACGACATCTTCTCCTTGGATTCAAATAATAGAACAAACTCATTATAAAACGAAGACTTTGATAATGACATATTCTGGATAGATTTACCAGAAATGTCGTATCCCCCCAGGATGTTTTCTCGACTGATGATTGCGTCTTGTTGCTGTTGTCGTCATTGTTTGTCATTGTATGTTTGCCGCCAACAAAAGGATGTCTCCCCACCCAAAATCCAAAGGCAACCCCAATGACCAAAGGCAACAATGCCAGACAGAGAGGATTCGATAGATAGGCCTTGATTGCACCTCCCAGTACCCACTTCGTCCAATGCAAAATTAAAGATTTGCATGGGCTGTCCATTCCGATGCAGCACGTGCCGCTGCCGCTGTCCCATCGACTGCCGATGAGACACTGTCCTCCCCCAACGCAACAACTTCTACTACTGCTGCTACTGCAACTAGCAAAACATCCATACGAATCCATGAAGACGGCATCGTTGGAGGTGCTGTAATTTTCCAACAGTGGAGACGATGAAAAATACGCATTCTGGTGTTGGAGAGGAACGGCATCGTCAATATTATCAAGAATGCCGCCGCCGCCACTATCACTACCATCGTCGACGCCAACTCTCCCGCCATCAATGAATTGAGAGAGCATCCACTCCGCTCTGGACTTCCAATTTGTTTGGTCTACCGACATTGTACTTGTTTCATTGTCTAATGGTGTCGGCAACCGACGGAGGTGATAAAGTTACAGTGAAAGGTGGTTTATCTCATATCTCAGAATAGTGAGCGATCAGTAGTACACACTTCTCGTTGCCAAAATCGCTAAACTTCAAGATTTCCTATTTCCTTCGAGCACCTCTCGCTCATTTTTTATCCATTCCTTGTACAGATCCGTCTCCGTTAGTTGGCGGTGGTCCGTGGCATTGCTTGCCCCCTTCGTCGATCGACTCCACCATGAACAGCTGCATCCCCTCATCCGACAGTGCTGGGAATGGAGTTTCTCCCTTCATTTACAACAATGTGGCTCAACAAGCTTTCCGTCTGCTGTCATCCAACAATGCCGAAGTCGACAGTAATGGCAGTAGCATCAGCAAAGTCATCTCCCTACTCGCAATATCCACAATCCTACTATCCGTGACTTTACTGTACTTTATTGACAAGAACTGGCATTTGTGGAGAGACATCAAGCTCACAATAGAGGGGATATTTGATCGGGTTCCCAACCTTGATAATTTGGTCCAACTGCCACCACTTCAACGTCCTGGTGCGAACAATTCCAATGACGACATGGGCAACACTCCCTCCGCCTCCAAATCACAGCCACCTGCCATATTCAATACTGGAAATCCCACCATCATACAATGCTTCTCGCCATCGACACTCGAGCAATTGGGATCCGTTCCCAACCACACGGCAGAACAAGTGTCCAACCTCGCCCAACGTTCCAAATCCGCCCAACAAAAGTGGAAGACCACCACTTTCTACCAACGTCGACGTGTCCTACGCACCCTCCAACAATACATTGTATCTCACATTGATGAAATTTGTCAATTGTGCGTGATGGATTCCGGTAAGACCCAAGTGGACGCATTGCTTGGTGAGATATTAACCACCTGTGAAAAGATTCGCACATTATTACATCACGGCGAATCATGGTTGGAGTGTAGTCCGCGGGAGGTCAATCCCATGATGATGCACAAGACTGCCTATGTCCAGTATGTCCCACTGGGAGTGCTGGGAATTATTGCTCCATGGAACTACCCCTTTCACAATATGCTCAATCATGTTCTCTCGGGTGTGTTCAGTGGCAATGGTGTCGTGACCAAATGTTCCGAACATACCAGTTGGAGTTCCGTCTACTTTCATAACATTTGCCGGGCGGCATTGGAAGAAAATGGACATGACCCGGAGTTGATTCAACTGTGCACGGGCATGGCCGAGACTGGGAAGGCATTGGTGGAATGTCCATACATTGATAAGATCTTCTTTACTGGCAGTCCCAATGTTGGACGACATGTCATGGCGGGGGCGGCACCACATCTCAAACCGGTAGTCTTGGAATTGGGAGGAAAAGATGCTATGGTATTCTGTGAAGATGTCAAGCTCAAGGATGTTATTCCGTGGGCGATGCGAGGCTGCTTTCAGAATTGTGGTCAGAATTGCTGCGGTGTGGAGCGACTGTTTGTCTATGAGAGCATTGTGCAAAGCTTTCTGGAGGCCATGGTTAGTAAGGTGCAGAGTATGCGCCAGGCCTGTCCGCTAAGTAGCAATTTTGTCGATTGCGGTGCCATGGTCATGGATCAGCAGTGCACTCTAATCCAAGCGCTTGTGGATGATGCCGTGGCCAAGGGTGCCAAGGTTCATTGCGGTGGGAAACGAAATACTTCCAACAATGGACAGTTCTATGAACCCACTCTGCTCAGTGGGGTGACATCTGAAATGAGAATATGGAGGGAAGAAGTGTTTGGACCGATTATGTGCGTGGTTACTGTCCCTGGCGATGATGATGATGTTTGTGTTCAGATGGTGAACGACTGTCCCTTTGGGTTGGGATCATCTGTGTACTCGGCGTCGACCACTCGCGCATTAGCTATTGGATCTCAATTCAACACTGGAATGTTCACTGCGAACGACTTTGGAGTAAACTATCTAATTCAATCTCTACCCTTTGGTGGTGTGAAGGAATCAGGATTTGGACGCTTCGCAGGCCCCGAGGGGTTGAGGGCGTGCTGTTTGGAGAGATCGATTGTCGTTGATCGTATTCCAGGAGTAAGGACAAGCATTCCAAGCCCCATTGATTATCCAATGAACACTGTGCAAGGTATGGGATTTGGGAAAGGGCTGATCCATCTATTTTATGGGGACAGCATATGGATGAAGTTGAAAGGAATCGCAGCATTGATCAAACATGGATAACAGTCACCCATTACATACTTCATATGTCTAGTGGCTACTCCTTAATTGCAGTTGTAATCGAGCGCCAACAGATACATTTCGCTCGAATCTTTTCGACTAGCATTCGGCTTGATGGCATGAATAGATCGAAATGCCCGTTTCGCTGCATTCATTAACTCTGCCTCGTTCTCCTTTCCACACGCAAAATACTTGAAGAGGAATGCGCCTCCATCCTCCAAAACACCGTTTCCACCACGATCCTGGGTTGATGAGAATGATGGATCAAAACAGTTATTACCCGCTGCAAATGCCAATGCTTCCTCACATAAATTTATTGTTCGAAGTGCATCAGTTAGGGAATCGCCAGTGAAATTTGGTGCCATGTCACTAAGCACCAAGTTAGGCCTTCGGCAGGACATTGGATAAAATTCCTCTTCATCTTTTTTGATACTATTGCCGCTCGATATATTCTTGGCAAATGAATCCATTATTCGATTACGTGTTTCAATCTTTGTAAAGTCCCCTTGAATGAAATGAAAATTAGATTGCAAGTTGGCACGTATCTTGGACAGAATATCTGAGTTATTATTGGATGAGGTATGCAATGTCTCATCCAATGAGAGCAAATCCACCGCCACCGCGGCTCCTCCAAGGCTATGTCGTAACTGGGTAGATGCATACAAACTCCATCCTCCCGGTGCTGCTCCCAAGTCCAGCACCAAGTCAGAAGGCTGAATCAGTGTATTACATGCTGGAGAGAATGATTTTCTTTTGCTACTATTTTGTTCTTCCGTCTTTCTTTTCTCTGTACTAGTTTTTAACCTCAATGATGGATAGTAGAGTTCATTGATTTCTTGAAGTTTGAAGTAGGATCGACTTGGTAATCCTTGATGTTGCGCCTGAACAACATATGGATCTTTTCGTTGTCTTTCTAGCCACATATTTGAAGATTGACTTCGGTTGTGTTTGCCTCGCACTATCATCAAGGACAACGACGATGACCATGACGATGAGAATGACGAAGAATAACAATGGCACACGCCTCTGATGTTGGTGGGTGATGACGATGGTACAAGTACTAGTGCATAAAGCGGGTAGACGACATGATTCCACGTCGATATCGACGTGGATTTAGAACTTGAAACCCATCTATGGGAGCAAAAGAAGCGCAGGGATGTAGTCATACTGATCAAGATTACTGATATTGATATTGAGCACGTGATGTGATATTTTTGCCGAGGGCGAATGGAGAANACGACATGATTCCACGTCGATATCGACGTGGATTTAGAACTTGAAACCCATCTATGGGAGCAAAAGAAGCGCAGGGATGTAGTCATACTGATCAAGATTACTGATATTGATATTGAGCACGTGATGTGATATTTTTGCCGAGGGCGAATGGAGAATTGAGACGATATTTGGCTTCCCGCCAATTTTATGGTCCTTCAAGAATTGGCGCGAAATCCGAAATCGAAACTCCAACCGAAACCAAACACTTTGCAACAAGGAAGAAGGAGCATGGTTGACAATGACAGCCCAACCATGTCTCGCGAGGCAGAGAAGGAGAGGCACCAACACATGGAACAAGAGAGCGGGATTGATGAGAGCGGTAGCAGCGACGACAACAACAGCAACCTTCTCTTTTCCTGTCAATGCGTCTCGGCCCGAAAAGTCGCCACGTTGCTCTCCTGCTTGCGTCGCGTAGTCACCGTGGGTGGGGGCGGCATTCATGCCGCTGGAACCTCCTCCACTAGCCACCACCAACATCATGGAGGTGGTGGTGGTGGCGGTATATCGCAGTCCATTGCCGCCGCCAAGGCGATAGCTGGTGGATCATCCCACAAAATACAGCATGTTACCGTATACGCTGGACCGGATGGATTGACCTTCCACGTGCAGCATGGATTGGCGAAACAGGCGCAGTGTTCGGTGGACATGCCCAAGACAATGTTTCGGGATTATTATGTTGGGGAGGAGGAGGTATGGGTAGAGGACAGTGATGATGATAATGATGATGATGATGATGATGATGATGAAACAAATCACGAGCAGCGGCGGCGGGAACGGAGAGGACGACGGGGGACCAAAGAAATCATCCAGGGTGGAGAATTCAGTATCAACCTGACTACAGTATTAGATTGTTTTTCTGTCCTTTCGAAAACAGGGAACAAACCAAGTTCTGGAACAAGTGGTGGTGGTGGTGGTGGTTCTGGTGGTGGCAACAGTGGAAATAATCACAACACTGGTGGTGGTGGCGAATATGCATCATTATCGAATGTTCCACTATGCATGTCCTACGATCGAGGAACGGCCACGCTGCACTTGGAATTATTGGAGAGTGGTACTGGAGGAGGAGGATGTCTAGTTACGTGTGAGATACCAGGAGTGGCAGTAGCCGACGATGTTGATGATGGACCCGAGGATGATGATAATGTGAATCATGATGATACTGGCTACACAGCATGCAATGCCCACTCGGGTCTTGCCGCGGCCTTTCGATCCTCGCCAATTCTAACACGCGCAATACTCTGCTCGGATGCATTGCAGACGGCAGTTACTGAATTGTATGACGTTCCAGGTGCGAAAGTTGTTCAAATTTCCTTGACAACGAAGGGCTTGGAATTTGGTACGATAGGACCGAGGAGCGAAGTATGGGTAAATGTTCCATATCATAGGGGTCAGAGAGGTCTATACGTTGGATTGGAAAGTTACAATCGTATTGCCGACGACAATAATATCGTTAGAAGGTATCCTCTCGGTGCATTCTTGAGTGGGATGCGTGGGTTGGATATTGGCATCGAGACGTGCATTAGTGTGAATGCACGAGGCATCATGGCAATACAGCATCAGGTTGCTCGAGAGGGGTGTTTAGAAAGTGGAAGTACTGTGCGTCCAAGTTTCGTAGACTTTATTATGATATGCATTGAAGAAGAAGAAGATGATGATGATGATGATAATAATGACTCTGTTTCTACTTTGCGTCAAGTGGAAGTCAACGATGGACAACATCGAATGCATAGCAAAAGCGGTCTGCAGGACATCACTAACACTGAATCCCTGGATGAGGAGATTCCAGTTGGCAGAAAGACCCGAATGGCGGATGCTAGATCGAGAGCAAATAATTGTCAACGTGCTACCAAGACATCATATACAACTAGGAAGAGTAAATCGTCGTCGCCCGAGGACGAGGAACAGAATAGTGTAAGTGATGGAGAATCTGCAAGTCCAGCACCAGCTCAAGTGCACAAAGATACTGCTACCAGTCGTCTACTTGATGAGTTGGAAGTTGATAAGGATTTGATATCGTCACATAAAAAGAGAGCCTCTCCAAGTCAAGGTCGAAAGGACGCGCTGGAGGATATCCGACGGCGGCGACTGGAGCGACAATATCAAGGTCGATCTTTGGAGGATCAAAATGTAAATGAGGCGCAAATGAGTTACAATCAATTCGAAGTCGATGATTTTGACACCGGTAGAGATGTTGCGACCCAAAGGAGGAAGAGGAATAGCATCAGCACCAGTGATGCGGGATCTCGCAAGAATCAACGCAGCGGCTGGTCTAGCAGTCCATCCGATGAAAAAGCCGAGGGTGAGAGTGAACAATTGAACTTCTATGGGCGTCATTCCAAACTCGCCCAAGATACTCAATCCCAGTCTGAAGACGACGACGGTGACGAAACCGAGGACGAAGATACTCTAGACGTTACTGCCGAAATTCCACTGCTGTTCTCGAAACGTCATTCCATGTCAACCGTTACTCGAAGAAGTAATGGAGAGGTTGGTGAAGTCAAAAATGACGTTGGAGATGATAACGAATCGGAGATAGAGCAAGAACCTAGAATGATGTATGGAGACACAAAGTTGGAGTTTACTCAGGATAGTTACGATAGTACATGATTATCGTGACACGACCACACTCAAGTCAGGGAAAGTAAAAAATTGACAAGATAAAATGCATCATTGCTATCTTCTCCTCCCATCTTGACCATCATGTGCCTTTGATGCAAGTCTCCGTGCGCGTTTCATCTCTTCCCTTATTGATCGACACTTGTTCCCCGAATCTCTGTTGTACCTGTCTAATGCATCAGGCATCCACTGATCGAATAGTGATAGGCGTGTGTCGTATCCAGGATGAGTGCTAAGCCATTCTGGGGGCGAAACTTGTCCTTGATTGCCGAGCTCCAAATCCTCCTTCATTCTCGAAAAGACCCTCTTCGCCGCGTTTGGATCATAACACGCTTCACTGGCCAAGATGATACCGATACGATCGGCTTCCATTTCATGTTCTCGATTGTGTGGTAACGTAAAGAACAACTGTTCGGCTGGTATCAAGAATGTGAATAATATCCCCGATGGATCAATGATAAGTGCTAATCGTCGAACGATTGCCAAAAGGAATGATTCAGAAACTCGCTCCCCTGCATGACGAG
Source organism: Discostella stelligeroides (assembly GCA_036939555.1). Taxonomy (NCBI): domain Eukaryota; phylum Bacillariophyta; class Thalassiosirophyceae; order Thalassiosirales; family Thalassiosiraceae; genus Discostella; species Discostella stelligeroides. The sequence goes on from JALLAX010000303.1 coordinate 11,951, forward strand.
CTAGATTGTGTGCCATTTCATGGCCCAAAACCGATGCCAGCTCGTCTTCGTCATGTGCATATTTGAAGAGGCCGGTTAGTACAAAGACATGATTTCCAGGAAGCACAAATGCGTTGGCCTCCGATGAACGAACTACAGTGTATGTGTATGGAGTAGTTTCCGGTTTCGTTTGGATGTCTGATCTTTTTTTGTGTGTTGCATTCCACTCCTGTGAGCACTTATCTGCTGCCGCAGCAATACGTCTCCCCACCCGTTGGATCGTTACGTTTGCTCTGTGATTTTGTGGTAGAATGTCTTGACCGTATTGGGCGAGCAAAGCTCTGTATTGTTCATGACCCATATCTGTTTCCCATTGTTGGCTTGTCGCTAGGAGTCGCCGACGATTCGTGTACGGAACATTGTCGAGACAGCTGTAGTAGGCATAGATAGATGTTGCAGTTATACCAACAATAGGGGCACCGAATCCGAATATCATGTACAGTGGCGGAACATTACTGCGTTCCTTACCACCGTCATTATTTCTACCATGAGAAGAAAGTTTGGGGAGACTGCGGGCAGAGGTGGTGAGGTGTCGAGGGCAGGGGAGAAGGCGGACATAGCACCTCCTTTCACGAAAAATCTGCCGCGAGTAGCAACTCGCCCGAGTGTAGGTATAGATCATTCTGATGTCGATGCGGACTTTTGGTAAACTCTTACTGCAACCGTACTGTCGAAGCTGACAAACGAGTGTCGGACTGCGGTGTAGGTGTAGGACATGAGACATGAAATAATACACCACCTCCACCTCCACTCCCGAAAAATATCATCTCTTTGTCAACAACGCAAACAATACTAATTCCTATGTTAGATTCTCAGTTTTGTGAGTCGCTAACACAAAGAGAGCGAGAAAAATCAGGAGTGTCTACCCTCCCTGTTAATGATGTTCCCAACACCTTCATTTCAAGTGTAGGGGGAAAGAAGAGTTGCAGCGCCATCGCAATTGAGGATAATTGGGTGTGATCTTTTCATTATAATGGCTAGAGGTTTTGATGGTGATGTACCTAATCACTGAGATTGTAAATCACCCCCCCCCTTGTGCTACTGCCACTCCCACTCCGTTGCTCATGCAATGGAGGCAACGCTTGACCACCAGAGGGTGTTCGTCGATCACGCGGTCTACTCGGTACACGTCTCCGATTGCTTTGCTGTCTTGATTGTCTACGTTGCTGATCATCTAAGTCCACCCTCT
>JALLAX010000304.1:0-13157 GCA_036939555.1 Discostella stelligeroides
GTAAGGCCGAGAAGATTACCATTACCGCAGAGAAGGGACGTCTCTCCGAAGAGGAAATTGAGCGCATGGTCAAGGAGGCAGAAGAGTTCGCCGAAGAGGACAAGAAGGTGAAGGGACGCATTGATGCACGCAACGGCCTTGAGTCCTACCTTTACAACTTGAAGAACACTCTCGATGATGACGAGAAGGCGGACAACATCTCTGCCGAGGATAAGAAGGAATTGCAGGACATTGTTGATGAGACTCTTGACTGGATGGACGAGAACCCCGAAGCAGACAAGGAGGACTACAATGCTAAGCAAAAGGAGGTTGAAAATATCGCCAATCCTATCATGAGGAATTTCTATGCTGGTGGCGCTGGAGGTGGAGACGGAGGCGATGACATGGGTGACTTCGGGTAAGTTTCATGATTTTTATCATAGTCTCATTGACCTCCTCGATCCAACATCTCACAACTTGCACTCTCTCTTCTTCTCGGAAAAAAGCGACGATGAGCTGTAATTGAATTACAAGAAATAGAACTGTAGTTCGCCACTGTTCGAAAAAGAAATAATATACTTCATTATTTGTTGAAAATTTCTTCTCATATCTATCCTCTCTTTTTTCTTTGGGGAGTGGATGCAAGCAGTAATACCTTTGTTGCCACTAAAGACCTATCTTTCTCTCTCTCTCTCTCTGCGTTAATGTTGCTCGCACTGCTGCAACAATTTGATTGCAGGTGCAGGAATGCGTCGCACAAAAATTTGAGGTAAAACGTGTAAATCGTCGCCACACTATCGCCGAACTTGTACAATCCACTCTTTTATTCTCATCTCAATCTCACGATGCGATATTATCCGCTGAGATTGCCACGTTCTTCTCACCCCCTCTACGAGATAGAGAGTCTCTGCCTCATGACGATCCGTGCATTTCCGTAGGCAGATATATGAGTGCCCAAGCAGCAAAACAGAATCAGAGTGGCGGCGGCGGTGGCGGAAGCCCGACGAAGAAAACTCCGTTGCCACCCCCTCCACACGTTTCCACCAGTACCAACCATAATTCGCTACCGCCACAGGGATCTATCGGAGTGAGAGCACCATCCCTCCCACCACCGCCATCATTGGTACCTCCTCGTCCCTTTTCTAGTGGTGATGGAACACACAGCAATCGCCTGAGCAGCGCCGCCGTACCGGTTGTTTCAAAATCTACATCCGGTATGCCATTGCCTCCACCTCCTATCGTGTCCTCATCGTTACCTCCCCCGCCGAGCCTCACTACGGTGTTAACATCAGCATCAGCCAATGGAGATGTAAGATCAAAGACGGAGCCCACTCTATTCATGCATTCCACCATAGAGAAAATCCCGCCATTGTCATCTTCCCCGAACAGCGGTGTGTTCATGTTCAATGGATCGACAGAAGATTTGCAGCGGCACCATCAGCCGCATTCAAACAATAGTGTCCCAGTGCCACAGCAGATGGCAATCCACGGTAATCAGAATGAGAATGCTGACATCCTCACCCCGGCGCTGAAGCAACTACAGGTGCAACAGTCGCAGTCGCAGCAAGGAGCACCCTCGTCGGGAAATAGCTGGACTGCATGGGCAGGACAATTGACCACCACCGCTGCTCCAATGGCGGGCACTCTCCTCGAAAAAGCGGGACAACTGGCCTATTCCACGGTTGGATCGGCTGCGGATTTAGTTGCTTCCACTGGTGTGAGTCAAGTGACGGAAAGTAACGTGCGTGGGTACATGCCAACACCCTCCCTTGCGAACAATACTAGACTAGCCAATGCTGATCCTCTACCTTCATTTACATTCCCCATACCAGAATCAGCGGTGAAAGATAACTTTGCCCATCTCTTTACGGGAGGTAGTCCAACCAGCCAATGTAGCAATGCAGATTCGGAGCCCAGCATTAGTTCATCCTACAGCATGGAATTGAACGGGAAAAATAACGAAAGCAACATGGCAAGAATAATTGCCACTCCTGACAGTAGCGTGCACACCTTTCCCTTACCACCTCCAATAGGGAAATGTCAACCTCCAATCCAACTACAGCAAGAACAGATGTCGCAGTCACATCCTCCTCCTCATCAGAAACCACATCAGCATCAACAACAACAACGACGACGACGGGCCGCTGCCAACCCTCCCTCGAGCGTGTTAGCCAATCGTCAATCACGTCTATCTGTTCTCATTCTCCCCACCGCGGAGGCTCAATCCATTGCTACCCGAAACAATACAACACTGTCCGAAATGTTCCGTGTATTCGGTAATTTGCGCTCATCGTCTTCGGGGTACGTGGGTGGACAGATCGATTCTAGTCTAGAACCAATGTTGCCATCTTTTCGCTCCGCGAATAAAAGCATGTCATTGAGTTGGGAAAATCTCATGTTGGAATTTGTGAATCATGAGGATATGGATAACAAACCAACGCCGGAATCTGTCATGGAGAGGGGGTTGGAGGAGGCGACAAGATTGTGGGATGAGGATCGAATAGCAATCAACCCTTATGGTGCATCGCCATCATCATTCGTGAATGGCGATTTTGGAAATAAAGAAGAGGATGATGTGGAAATGGATCAACTGGAAGGATATGTGGTCAATGCCTTGTCGGAGGATGAGGCAGATGAGAGGGCAAGGAGGGGGGATGGTATACCCAGCATGTCCAGCACGTCCTCCTCCTCGTTACGCAATTCAATTCTACTTGTTGGCAAAGGAGAAGAGGTTACCTCGGCATCCAACCATCACGAACAGCCCTTTCCTCCACGCCCCGAAGAAGCTTTAGAGTCCAGTGCCGATGCGGCCTTTGCACTCGCAGTTTCGCCAACCTCACCTTGGCTTCTTCGTTTTCGACATACATTAGACTGCGCCACGGATGGCCTTCATCACGAATTGCTATGTAATCCCTCTGTGGTTATACTTGTCGCATGCACATCCGAATATTCTTATGTCAACTGTCTCGCGGAGTTGGCCAATGTACACCACTTACCGCGGCCGTATCACGATGGTCGATACGACCCCAACGGTTTGAGACGGGAGTTTTTATTATTGCATGATATTACAAACGGTCCCAAGGACTTTGATGAAGCTCGCGCACTGAGTCAAATGAGGGACCGTTTTGGATACGGATGCTGCAGTGTACTGAAGATTAATAGTTTGGCGCCCAAACCGGTGCCGATAAGTGACGGGTATTTTAGCTCAGATGAAGACGCGGTGTGGGAAAATGCTGGTCCTTCGTCGCCATTCTTTCAAAATACTCTGTCGAATGAGTATCGATCTTCATTGGGGATGATTGAAAAAGCTCCCCCTATTCGGGGCGCATGCCTTTCTCCATCGGACAAACGAGCCATCCGTCGATACGTTGCTAATATGACGGCTACCGGGTTGGTACCGGCGGTAGAGCGCCGAATTGCGCATTTAAACACTGCCGTTTCGAATGCCAAGAAAGGTGTTAAGAATGTCATCAAGAGTTTTTGGAGAAAGCCTAAGGAGAATTTATTGGTCAGCGTAAGTGGGAATAGCGAAAATATTGGTAGTGGCAGTGGGAGGATTAACGGTGGCGATGGTAGTCAAAATTCTGACTTGCCGTCTGTGAATGCCAAGTATCGATTCGACAGCATCGAATCTCAAACCCGACTGTTGGCCGACACCCTTTTTCTCATGCGAGATTATGAGGCAGCGTTAAGTGCGTATCGGCTAGTGAAGGACGATTACAAGCTTGACAAGGCACACTTGCACTATGCATCCGTGCATGAAATGATGGTTTTGTGCATGTACTGCCTCGACACATCCGGGAGAGATGGACGATATTTTTCGGATATTCATCATTCTATTGAAACAGCATTGTACTCGTATGCGCGCGCCTCCGACGAGCAGAGAGAAAGTGATGCCAACTCAGGAGCTCGACCTGCCAAGGCTCCGTACGCCACGAGATTGGCAACTCGATTTTGCTTGGCGTTATCTTCAGCTAGATCGTTATGTGAAGGGAAGCACATGGAAGTTGCTGATCTTTTGGCATCGGCTTCAAGCCATGAAACACCGTTAGGAGCCGCCATCTTGCTCGAACACAGTTCGGCACATTACTATCGGGCGGGAATGTTGCGTAAATTTGCATTCCACATGCTCATGGCTGGACACATGTTTCGTAGCGGGGGACAGGATCGTCATGCGTTTCGTTGCTTTGCTGCGAGCCTGTACGTATATCACTGCGAACGATGGGAAGAATTACGAAGTCATTTACGCAGTGCTTTAGCAGCTCAACTCTACGGGATGGGTCGATTCGCTCTGTCGATGCAATTTTACGCAAAGTTAATGTGTGGAGGGCGAGTAAGCATTCGGAGCCAACAAAAGTTCTTGAAAAACATCATCAATATTTGTAAAGACTATCAACCAGCAGCTCTTGCTGCTATTGATCGCATGACTGAGAGTTATGACGATGGCAGCATGTCTGCAATTGCGCCTTTAACATATGAATGTTTGGAGGGTGAGAGACACGTAGAAATTTCGAACATCGGCTTTCCAGATGTGCAAGACTCTTCAATGCGCGTATTTATTGATAGCGCTGGTGTATCGTGTGTGTCTATGGGCAGGTCTGATTCTCTACTATCAATTGAAGACTCCAAGTTCTCGGAGCACGGTGATGAGTCAGTTTGGCAAGAAATGATTAATTGCGCCGAGGCTGAAATCCGTTCATCTGCAACCGTCTCTACCTCCAGCATCGACCAAAACCTGAGTGAATCGTCATGTCACGACGATGGAGATGCTGCTACACCCGTGTCACATTCTGGAGATGAATGGTTAGATAAAGTTATCACCGAAATCGACAAAGAGGAACGAGAAGTGGAGTACCGTGAGCGCCAAAAGCGAAAGGGAAGCGATCGCACCCCCGAAGTTCGCGCTGTGTCAGAACCAATGGCTGTTGAATTTTCGGTAAAAAATCCACTTGGGTTGGATGTAGAATTCTACGATGTACAACTGGTGGCGTCATTATCATGTCCTAGTTCTGGATTGATGCACACTAACGCATTCTCCGTGTCCAAGAAAAGTGTTTCACCCGATCCCCATGCGAATGTAATTTGGTCATTTCATGGTTCGGACAATCAATTCCTGAGTCCTCGTTTTTTGTGTCAGCTTCCTATCGAACCTAATGATTCATCTGCTGCGTCATTCCCTTCGGTGGTAGATGAGGCTTCGGAACCATATTTTGTCGTCACACTATCAAATCTGAAAATGAAACCTTACTCTGACAACCTTGTATCTCTAAAAATATGCCCCCTCGTGGAAGGTGATTTGAGGATACTTGGAGTTCGATTTCATTTGTTGGGCGAAGTCTGGATTTATCATCGGTTTGATTTGCCGGGGCCTTTGCTCCAGGATACTAGAGTAAATCGCTCGAAAAGAGGTGAGCGCTGATTCTTGCGCATAGTCCATGATCCTATTTCCCGTGTCCCATTCTAAAGTACCAACTCGCTGTCAAAGTTCGGGCAGAGTCAGTCTTATTGAGATCAAAAATAGAAAATAAGATGCCATCCTTGAAAATCACCATTTCTCCAAATAAAAGTGCGCCAAGCACTGTTCTCCAGGGGCAGACGAGTTGCTGGAATCTTAAGCTCGCAAATGTTGGCTACGCCCCTGCGAAGAATATTATTCTAAAGACAAATGCTCCATGGCTCAACATTTCCGCGTCAACGAGCGAAACCAGCGACGAGGATGCACCAACTTCGTTCTGCATTGGACCCAGCGGCACTCTCATAAGAATACCCTTGCTAAATACTATCCAATCGGACGTCTTACTGCCAGGGGAATCCATTGAGATGCCAGTCGCTATTCGCACATCTGGGGGTGGTCGGCAAGACTTTTACATGCTTTTTCGGTATGAGCTTTGGGGCGAGGAAAATTCTTCATCTGGGTCAGTCTCCTGCCATAGATGGGCACGCAAGCTCTTGTCAATTCCGGTGTACCCATCTATAACAATGTCAGCATCTCTGATGCCATCGTATTCAAGCAATGGCGAGCATATTCTATCGGTTGAGGTGAGTCTTCGAATCGTTTTCCCGACATTTGGAGTTCGGTTATTATGTCCTCACCCCAAATTGCACCCCCAACTGAAGCTGATGAACTACCGAAGTGATCGTGACACTAAGTTGCACATTTATCTGGATAAGATCTGCATTGCAAGTCGGCACTTTGAGATTCGGCAACTGAAGGGACAAGTGGACTCTAACGATTTTTCAAAATCGCTTTACGAATTATCTGACTGTGATCCTGTCTCATCTCTTCAGATTGGGTGGCAAGAACGCATTACAGTGCATTATCTCGTCGTTCCAATTGATGTTGCCAACACGCCAGTTTCGATCAGCGCTATCTCATTTTCTATCGACAATCAAACGATCTCCACATCTGTACCTCAACTGCTTGATCACCGCACTGGTGGCAAGTTGGCTGACTTTATGTGCCGAGAACGAGCGCATGAATTGTTTCTGGTGAGTCAGAGTCTGCCACTGTTATTTGGAATAAATGTTATTGACTGGGTTGTTAACTTCCCGTCTATTTCTAGTCAACTTTGCAACATCATCGGGTAGAGAAAGAGAGGATTCTCGCAGAGCAAGAGAAAAAAGGCCAGCCTCGACATGTTGCTCAGATTCGAAGGGCGAAAACGTCGCTCCCAGAAGATGACTTCTCAACACCACCGTCAGCTGAGTATAAAGTCACCAATATCCACCCAACCTCAATTGCAAGTCTTTGCCCTCGTAACGGAGGATCCAACATAAACATAATTTGTTGTTGGTCGGCTGTCGTAAGCAACGTTGAAGAAGATAGTGTGATCTTCGGGCAGCATCACTTACGTAACTTGCTGGTAAGGCCACAGCATACGAGTAAAGGCTGTCCACTTGTGTTGACTGCAACGTACAAGCCAACTGTTTCCCATAATTTTGATACTGGCCCACTGGTGAGTGTAGCTACTCGTGCGACTTATAGAATGGATCCATTGGTAACCCCACTCACCACTGACTGTTCTTGTCTAGGTTGAGGACATGTCAATCATCATCCGCAACCGATTACTTGAGACCAATGTTGAATTTGAGTTTGCTGTCGATCATCAGCCTTGTGTCGACTTCTCTGGGACAACTTGTTTCAATTGGTCTTTGTCTGGTGGGGGTGAAATTACAGTTCCACTGAAAGTCCACGTTTACGCGGGAGGTGTTTATAATCTACAGAGCGTGCGCCTTACCGTTATTAAATCAGGCGTGTCCGTCCCTTATCTATTCCCTCTACAGTGGACTATGGTGGCAGAGGACAGCGCTTTATCCCTGTCTCAGATCTCGCATTCTAGAGATATGTGATATCATGATATCTCACATCTCTCCTCTCTCTCTAGAGAAGATGAAGATGGTATTACCATAGAGTTAATAGATTTGTGATTATGACACACTTTTTTCTGGCTCGATTTCTTTTGTTCGGATCGATTTTTTTGTTTTTGCTCGAATTTTTGCTGGGCCAAATCGACAATTGTAGGAGCGAGAGAGAGTCGGCGACAGATACAGGGACAACCGACAACATCTCGACAGGAACAATGAAGGCCTACCAGATCAAGTTCCTCGCTTGGACCTTCTCGGCATTTCTCCCCCCCGACGATCCCTCCGCCGAGAATGAAATTGATTGCTATGATCTCCTCGATGTTCCCAAGAATGCGAACGCAGACGATCTCAAAACGGCGTACCGAAAACGAGCCCTACTCTTACATCCGGATAAGTTGCGACAGCGAGGGATGCGCTACGAAGGCAAGGTCATTTCCGAGGAGGAGGCACGCCTTCAATTTCAGCACATGAAGGCAGCCTATGATATTTTAATTGATCCGAGAAAGCGTCAAATATACGACGCCACGGGGCACAAAGGCATGGACTTTGTCTTGAATCCCAGTCATGCCTGGGACCCTCACGTACTACTGGGGAATCTAGCAAAGAGTTCAGTGTTTGATAGAGCCAAGTTAATGATATTGGTACTTCTTTTCTTTGGATTAGTATTGTTACAACCCATACTTCTTTGTGCCAAGGTGGATCAGATGCTGGAAAAGAATGGGGGGGCGCTGGAAGACGCGAAATGGGTAGCACTTCTGATTCCTTTTTGGCTTTTTTCAGCATGTTTTGCGGTGGTACTAATTATCGGAAGAGCGGTGCTTCCACTGCTGCAACTCATCTCATTTGTGGTGGCGATTCTCTTCCTCGCACTCAAGTTTGATGCGATTGTATCGTGGAACTACGCAGAATTATTCATCCCCTTCTACCTTTGGATGTTACTCCGCTTAATCGAAGCGAAAAGAGATATGGCAACTGCACATGCCGACATGTCCAAGATGGTGACAATAGAATATGTCGAAAAGTTTATCATCAATGAAAAGAAACAAGACGAGGATGGTAATGATATCGAGGGTCAAATGCATCGTTCTTACAATGATCTTAACGAAGAGGAGCGTGATAGAATCAACAAGGAGTACATCATTGTGCACGTTCCTCCCAAATCTCAAGCTCCGGGTGAGAATGAACAAGATAGCGAAGACGATTTTGATAGAATTGAGCGAAGTCCAGAATATATTGAAGCAAGGGCAAGCTATGTTCAGTCAAGCAAATCAATTCACCGAATCATACTTCCTGAGCTGCCACTAATAATTCTTGTCATCGTACAACTTGACATGAATAAAAACTGGAACTGGGGTTTAACATTCTTGCCGTTGTGGATAGCCATGTTCTTTGAATGTGCTGGTGGTTGTTTTGGTTTTTGTTGCACGTCTGCACTAGCACACATGGAGGTTCAAGAGGCTATGGCAAATCATTTTGCGAAAGAACACGAGGCCAAAACCGGCAGTGGTGGAGAACCAACCGACAGCGAGGATGTCAGTAGAATTGTTGACGACAATCTAAAGGTCGACGAGGAAGGAAATAAAGTTGTCAGTGATGGTAATGGAAATGGAGAGGAAGTGGATCCGAAAACTAATCTAGCAATCGAAGAAAAGATAGCTGACGAGGCAAGGCCATCTTCTTTAGAACATGACACCGTGATTGATACAGCGATACTTCTTGAGCCACGGAACAATGTAGAACCAAACGGCACCGAATCCAGCAATGAAAACCTGAAAGGGAAGGAATCCAAGGAGATGAGTGGAGATGATGAGTTTGTATTTGAAATGGATGAGGACACCTTTCGATTCTTTCAGCAAGCAGAAGTCGAGGCGGAAAACAAAGCAACTGAGGCACAATCAAAAGCCATTGGCTCTTTTTGCAACATCATCTTTCAGACGATAATTGCCTCCCTGTTTGTTGCCAAGTTAAATCAGGTTTATGGTGAAAGAGAAGATGATTCAGATGACGGCACCACCAGCTTTAGTACTTTTTGGATTCTCTTCCCATTCCTTGTAATCTCTGGCTGCATCGTCTCCTGTTTTGCCTGTGCTATATTCGGCGCAAGCAATTTCGAGTCCGCGATGTCTTCCGAAGATGCTGACGCTGGTGTCAACGACGGAAGAAATGACGATGAAACTGGTACCACCGAAGCAAGCCCAGTCGTTCTGACGCAACTACCGTCGCAAGGTGTCGAAGTTCCAAAACAAAATGATGATGTTCAGTCTAATGCTCCACTCGAGAAAGAGAGTCCTCCAGCTGTGCCAACCGATGTCACTACGGCAGGTCAAGCAGAGATAGAAGTTCCAGTTGATCCTAAAACTGCGATGGATGAATTGGATTAGTTTTAACTCTATCGAATTTTCATGTGTCCCAAATGGATATTGTCAGTTGAGTTACATTTAATTTTACATCACGTCTTTCACTAAGTAACTCTACACTGAAAACACTCTTGGAGCATTGATCCTACCTCGTTGGAAACATCTCTTTTGCTTTATGTCTCTTTGACGATCTGGAAAATAAATCATACTCGTCCGACGTTGCAGCGTGATGTAGTAACGTCTTCTTTTCTATGTTGAACTCACCCTTGAAGATTCCAACACTTTCATCCAAGACATCTCTTGGTACTGTGCTGTCTAATAATGCTCTGACAAATCCTTGTCGTTGTTGACGTGGACTATCAAAGGTATTCCCACCGCTACCAGCATTCATTTTTCTAGACTCGCCAACAACTGTGTCTCCAGAACCTAGTTCTAAATCGAAACCTACACCAGATTCTGCATCTTCACTGCTACCTCTGCTACCGGCACTTTTGTCATCACCTCTACGATTCCCGTACCGGCCTTTTCTCCCAAGCCGTCTAGTAGCTCCGTTAATCAAGTGAGTCCGTTGTACGATCCCCAATGGTTCTAAATAATCCGTATGCGGGAAAACAAAGGTATGGACAATTGCAGCGCAAAACATTTCTATGCAAATGAGCCAATCTTGCAATCCCTTGGCAACAGCCTCGGATGTCCATTCTCTCCCATTGTCAAACGACGTGTAGTGCGGGATCATCCCCATTTGAAACAAGATGGTGATCCCCAAACTTTGCCACCATGTGAAAAACACCAATGCCTTGACACTCAGAAATTTCCCCACGGGACGAATTGGGGACAGCTCGTTCTTTAGTGCGTAGTAAAAAAAGACAAGACAGTAGAGGGCCCAGCACTGACTAAGATTGGTCAATATGCAGATGTAAAGATATCCTCCGCGAGGTGTAAAATCGCCCTCCTTGTAGAGATCACCCATTTCTAGCAACATGACGAAAATTGACGATGCCAATTTGAGCAATACGTACTGCAACACACCGAACTTGCATTTTACAAAAAAGGGTGAAGTCCACTGCACGCGTTTGACAGGTCGATGTGGCGAGAGGGGTCTGCTACCACCAACCTGACTTGTTGGTGCTGATTGAGCCATCATCGTACCCATTGTTTTCGTCTTGTCAGGTGTGTATGACACCCGGCACGATACTGGTTGTCCCATTGCCCATGGCTTCAAACAATATCCCATGCCCCAGATGTGTACCCCCCGTGTTGGACTCTTATCTTTCAGCATTAACACCAACGCCTCCTCTCCCCCCAGCACCTCAATTAAAAATTGAAAGAAACTGTACAAGACGTAGGATTCGTAACAATCACGTAGCGTTTCGATATATATCGCCAATGTGTGAAATCGAAGGCAAAGCCACGACTCAATCGAATAGATGGGCACCATCCATAAAATCCGCACGACATAACACTGTACATTGGGTTGGTAATAGTTTTTCAAATGCATGATAATGCCACACATGGCGATGGGAAATCCTAACAAGACGAATGCTCCCGCCGAAAACCAGGCAATTAAATGAGGATCAGTGCCATTGATTTTGAGTTCACGACTGTACCACACCACACCAACAATCATGGCAAGGAAGCTCCCCCATAGGAGTATCCGGGCAAGGAAGTTCATAACGGATACGGTGGTTCGAAGCACGTGGGTGGTGGATTCACGACATAATCGACGTATTCGACCACATTTCATTGGTCTCCCTCCTGAACCTTGGGCCATGTCGTCATCAGGTACTGAAGGAGGAGTATCATGATCGCTACTTCTTATCCTTTCGTACTTCTCAGTGTCATTATTTCTAGAATGTTTTCTCCTAAGGCATAAAGTCCTTGAAGATGTTGGTGATTTGTAGTTGTCCCTCTCTTGTCCATCTTCATGATTTTTGGTTGTAATCTCATCGCTAGTATCTGCATTGTCCTCCCCCGTTCCCCCCGATTTACTCCGTCGAGATCTCATTTGTGTAAAGATTTCTAGAGGATTCTTTCCTCGTCGAGGAGATGACAATACTGAAAACACATCATGATCGTGTTGCGAGATGGAATCATTCGTGTCCACTGCAATGAGAGGAGTCGTCTCCGGCTGCAACGAGTCATTATTGTCACTGTCCATAGCATGCTCACTTTCATCATCACCATTATCATCATCAGCAGCAACAGCAGCAGCATCGCCACCATTGGAAGAAGCATTGACATCTATGAATCCTTCTTCATTGTCGTCAAACTCGCCAATGGAAGTAAAAGCATTTCTATTATTGTTATGTTCACTGGCGCTGGGCTCAGTGTCGGGTAGCGCATCGTCGTCGTAATCGTAAGCTTTGCTATTTGGTACCATTTTATCCAATCACGGAATTAAATCATGAGTAAGAAGTAGCGTTGCAGATCTTCCTTTTGCCTTCCTTTGCTTTTGATTTTTGAATGTCCTTCAAACTCTCCATATCCATTTTATCAATACTAATTTCCGATTTCTCTTTTCGACTTTCGACTTCGTTTTTGAGATCGAGCTTCGAGGAGGGTGACATCCAGACGCTCGAATTGGTGCATGTGAACACAGTGAACACGAAAACGAAAAATGAAAAATGAACCGTCGTGGTAAACCTCCTTCTCCTTCTGCTTCTGCTTCTGCTTCTGCTCCTGCGGTATCGCCTCTTCCGCTTTGCCTTCCTCCAAATTAATCGACATTCCAAGGAGAAGACATCTCTCTCTCTATTCCATCTGAAAAAGGGAGCATCGCAGCTGGTGGTATTTTGAGTCAATCGAACGAACGACACCACGACGACGTTTGTACCCAATTTACTACCATGAAAGCGCTATATCATCATCTAGTATTACTTCTCCACTACCGCTACTACTTCTTCTGCGTGTGCTATTTTGCATTACCGAACACCTGCCATGCATTTACAAACGAACCGCCGGGTAGAGATCCAGTGAGCATTGAAAATATTCGCTCCTCGGAGAAAGCGGTGCCTCTCACCAGCGACAATTTCGATGAAGTAACCAAGGGGAAGATTATCTTCATCAAGTTTTACTCTCCGTCGTGTCCACATTGCAAGAGCATGGCCGAGGCGTGGAATGAATTGGCAAATTACTATCAGGAATTGCACGACAATGATACCGATAATAAAATCAACAACAACGTTCTCATTGGGAGTGTCGATTGTACTGACTCTCCCAATGGCAAAGATCTATGTGGCAGGTTTGAGATAGTCGGCCTTCCTACATTATTGTATGGCGACGCTAGCTTCGGTGGGATCTACCTCGAAGAATATAGAGGCGACAAGTCATTCGATGATTTAAAATCATTCGCTATCGAGCATTTGGTCCCTACATGCAATCCGGGGAATTTAGATGCGTGTACTCCAGACTCAAGACAGAAGATGGAAAACTATATTGCCATGTCCAGATCGGAAG
>JALLAX010000305.1:0-13174 GCA_036939555.1 Discostella stelligeroides
GGTCGATCACAATAATTGATTGATATAAATCATGCACCTCACTGCTTCGGAAGTTCCAATTCGTCAAACCCGAGGGATGGTTGGGCAATCGCTTTTGTGGTAGCATTACTATACTTGGCGAGGAATGCACCCAGCGCAGCGGCTGCCATGGGAAGTGTGACTTCTGATTGCTGATTCATTGACAATTGGTTGGTATGGATTCCGTCAATTCGAGTATCATCGGCCTTGGAGTTAGAGATCATGGTCTGATTCTGTGCCTCAATAGCCGCCGCTGTCGCGAGAACAGACACGGCATCAACATGTTTTTTGTACGCGTCGGGGTTCGCGATGTTCTCGACGATTCTTTCAACAAAAGACTCTTGGAGAGTCTTGGGCAGCATGGAAACGGCATTCTCCAGTTTCGCGGAGAGTTTAGGATCAAGGTTGACTGATTGTGGCTGAGTGTCCTCGTTGTAAGAGACACTTCGATTGTACACAGACGAGGAGCTTACTGCGTCTGGCTCAAAGCATGAATTCATGGGAGTAAGATCCGCACCGTCATCGGTTGGAACACTATTGTCATCTTCCTTGACGAAGTCGAAGTAAGCTTCAATGGCGTCAGCTGATTGAGACCTCTGAACCCTTTCCGTCGGGGGAGTAACCGTTCCTGTTGGGTATTCCAACATGAAGTCTTCCACGAGTAGGTCCGCGTCAGAAACACATGGATCAAGAAGTGATGTGTTTGGGTGCACAGTATCATCGCAGCCAACCAGGGACACATCAAACGATTGGGTCGATCTGCTCGTATCAGGAACCGCTCCCCCAGAGGTAACATAGTCCGTTTCGTACTTGCGTTTCTTGCTCATTGGTTCGTTATCATATACATCACGGCCGGTAAATTGATGTAGCATGTTTGCCATACGCTCCATCATATCCGACATACGTTCCATTTCCGCCCTAAGGCAGGAAACCTCCTCCTTGAGCTTTTCCACCTCTTGTTGATCGGCTGCATTGACTTGATTGGCCTTTCGAATTTCTTTCAACAAGTCCACGCGGCCACGTACGAAGCTATTGTGTTTGAATCGCCACCACCTCGACGTCTCGTCATCATCGTCAGTGATGCGAACAGAGTCGGACTTGATCTTTCTGAACCCGTAGAAGTTCAGCTGTCGAACGAAGGACGAGAAGTTGTTGTGCTTGAAGAATTGAGGGATGACTTCAGATGCAAATGTTTCTGGATCTTTGATGATAAATGTAAGCCCATCATCCGACCTGAAACATTCCGAGGGTAAAACGAAGAAAAGGAAACAATCGTGAGTTAATAGGCTAATACACAGAACAAAAACATCACTCATCAAATAATGATGAAGGTTGCGCCCAACCCCCCCCCCTCTCTTCCCTCAATATCGCATGTTAATAGGCTAATACACAGAACAAAACATCACTCATCAAATTATGATGAAGGTTGCGCCCAACATAAATACCCCCCCCCTCTTCCCTCTATATCGCATGATCCCCCACATAATAAGTGGAGAATCCGCTTAGAGAGGACTGTTCGCATTTATTAATTGATTGTCTAAAAAATCGATACGAGTGTAGAATTAGGGGAGGAGGGGGCGAGGCCTTTCATGAACGGTAAGATGAACATTTTACCACAGGAGGGGTTGACAAACTCACCATGTAGCAATATTTTTGTCACACGTATTGATCATGTGAAATGTCTGCGGTGCGATAGGAGGAGGGGTGGGTATCAAGAAGGATGATAAAAAGTACATGTCACGGTGAGTGGCGGTTTTGAAAAAAAAATGGAAAATACGAGACGACCGACGGGGCAATGACGGGGAGGAGCGACACTATCGACGCATCCCAAGTATCGATAGTAACGGAACACAAGCGTAGATGGATGTGCAACGCCCGATCAATGGGGCATTGCTCTGCCGTCGTCACTTTCCCCAGCCACACTACCCGATCCCGCCAAAAGGCAACGAGCAACGAGGCAAGGAAAATGAAGGGCGCTTACCTTCATTAAGAAGACTGGAACATCTTCCTTCTTTGCCGAGGTTTTTTTAACAGTCATCTTGTGCTGAGTTTGGGTGCTTGGTACCATTGAATTCATGTAAGTATGACAAAGGAAGATGGTATTATGAGGTAATTGAAATAAAAAAATATTGATGTGTGGTTGTCGACGTGTAAATCATAAATCAAGAAAAATATGAGAAGAGCGCTTGCTTCGCTGGCGCTGACGCCACGCGAGGAGGAGCGATCGTGGACGCTTTCTCCGAATGATATCACTATGAATTCCCATGTTGTACTTGCATTTGATTGAATCCTGCTCAGCATTATCGTTATCAAATGGGAATCAGTAGCAACGGAAAAGAAGTCATTTTGTTAAATAAACTTGTCTGTAAAGAGAAGAAAAGTCATTTCATGGAATTGAGATTCGCCAGGGAAGCGGAGTCCGCAAGCGAGCGAAGGATGAGAGTTGAGAGTGGGAGTTGGAGATTCGAGATTCTTTTGAGAAAGAGGGGTGCAATTTCACCGCTCGCGATTATGTTTCCTATTATACTACATGGGATATGTGTACATCTGTCGCCAATTGTTTTTTCTTTGACGGAAGGACCTTCTCTCTCTTTTACAAATTTTCTCCGTGAGAAGTTCAATGCCGCATGCCATCGACGCATGAAAAAAGGGGGGGGTGGTAGTAGGTACGATACTAGGCCTGGGGTGTTGTTTTTGTTTTGTTGTTCGTGAACGTTCTCGCGTGCGCAGCAGCAGGCGCAAGTAGTGACAGGTGGAAGTAAGGGTTGGGCAAATATTTAGTTTTACTAATTAGAAATGACATTAGCCAGACCTCATATTTTGTTTATGTTTTTACTTACTACTTTTTGTCAGAAAAGAGAGCTCCGCAGGCGATTAGGGGCCGCCGCCGCAGCCACCATGAATGTGCACACAACACAACTCCGATAAAGAGAAGGCAGGTGGGTCGCAGGTGGGCACAATCAACTCCAAGTCCAAGCAAGCACGAGCGAGCTTCCTCTTCCTCCTCATCTCCCAAGGGCGTGTTGTCAACAACCTCCATTATTTATTATTTGCCCCATTAGTACCAAAGTTGGTCACTGTTTGCCCCAGAGCCTCCATAGATTCATCGTCGACGTCGCTGTCTTCTTCGTCGTCGTCGTCGTCGCCTTCTTCGCTCATCTACCTATTCTACATATCGAGAGGGCTGGGAGATTCAACGTCCCAGATGCCCTCAGTGCCATTCAAATCTGACCACACTCATCCAGTGCACTCCCTCCCCCCGATAGCCTTCTCATCGTGCCCACATGAGTGGTTTGAAAGCAACGACAACGCAGCAGCAGCTTCATCATCACATTCATCAGCACGACGCCGCCGCCGAAGTTACCAACCCCACGCCGGTTTCTCGCGTAATCACCAAGGAATCCCTCCGTGACTTCGAATCCCCCACCAGATTTGAATTCCTTCCCGCGCAGCTGCAGCAACAGGTCGACTACAACAGCAATAGTTTTGGTGACGACGACGAGCACTCCCTTCAGTCGTCGCTGTTTGAATTCTCACTGCTCGATCCCGACGCAAGAGACTGCGACGGTGAGCTATTAGCCCTGCCGCTACCGCTAACAAGTTCTTCCATTGACGTGGACCGGGAGCTACTGGCGCCACCAACGCTGCACAATCTCGACAGTTACGCGGCGTTACTGTCCTTTGATTCGTCGTCCATCTTTCACGAAGATTCGGATTCTACCACCGCCACCTCGAGCTTGGCAGCAGTGTCAACGGCAGCTGCCATTGTTGTTGCATCTCAGCAGCAACCTCACCAACAGACTTTATCACACGAACTTATTATTGACGGCAGTGTTCCATCGCTGGTTGCCGTGTATCCTGATTGCACTACCACCAGCACCACCACTCAGCCAGCAGCACTGGTAAGCGCTCACAACAAGTCCAAGAGCAAGCGGACAACCACTCGAGGAACCGGGGCAGGAGGCAGTCAAGTGAAATCCATTAGCACCAGAAAATATAGCACAAGTACTACAACTACTAATACGAGGAGCAAGAAGAATTCGTCCTCCAAGAAACAGTGTTTGCAGTTGCAGACTCCGCAAGGAATTAATTCAATAATGGAACAAGAGCCAGACCCGATGGCGACGGACGCGGCGGTACCGTCCCCGCCCTTACCCGAGGCCGATAGTACTTCTGCTTCCTCTGCACCCAATACCCAGAAGTATACACCACCCGTTGTTGCATCTTCCCAGGGTGGCAGGGTCATGGACCCAACAGCAACATCCACGTTCCAATATCACCAAGCAGTCAATCCCAGTCACCACCACAATCATCAAGCCGTGGCAAATCATCATGTTCCATCTCAAGGAGGGACCATTGCCACGCGTCCGCGCCTCGTTAACATGGGGGATCGTCATCTGTCAGCGGGGGGTGGTATTGTACCCTCCCCTCACTCGTCCTCGGCTTCCCCAAGCGAGAACAACAGCAACAACCACCACCACAACCTGTCCAACACGGTGGTGTCCAACATTCATCCTCCNCGTCCGCGCCTCGTTAACATGGGGGATCGTCATCTGTCAGCGGGGGGTGGTATTGTACCCTCCCCTCACTCGTCCTCGGCTTCCCCAAGCGAGAACAACAGCAACAACCACCACCACAACCTGTCCAACACGGTGGTGTCCAACATTCATCCTCCCGCGGTCAGCGCCGCCGAGAACACTGGTCGATGGACCGCCGAGGAACATCGTCTCTTCCTTCAGGGTTTGGAACAGCACGGCAAGGGGTGGAAGAAAATTGCCACTCTCATCCAATCTCGTACGGTGGTACAGATTCGGACTCATGCGCAGAAATACTTTCAAAAGTTGACCAAGGCCCATCAGGCGGGAGAGGGTGGTGTATTTGTCGGCGGTGGTGGTGGAAGTGGAGGTGGAACTCACATGATTTCAGCGGGCACGGCCGAGGGAGACGGTACTGAAGGAATTGCTATACCACTTGGACCGGATGGTCAACCGGTGGTATCGATGCGCACCACTTCCCATGCTACCCCCGTTTCCGCTTCGTCTGGGAACAATGGTATTGGATCCGATTCATCCTCGTGGGGCGCAGGCACTGGAGGAGAAGGTGGTGCTGCGGCCATGCATGGAGGTGGAAGAAGTGGACGACGTGCCTCAAATGTAAGCGGTGGAGGGACGAAACGACGCGTGATTGGAAATGTGGTACGAAGTGCGGTTCGGGAGGGAAGGAATGTCAAGCGACAGAAGATTGCCGAGCTAAAGAGGAAGGGTGGTGGTGACCTACCTGCGGCCGCTCCGGATGCGCATCCATCCCCCTCCTCGGTGGCACCGTCGTCAGGCCCAACAGCATCTACCGCCGAAGGAGGAGAAAAGGGTGATCATGAGCTAGTGCCCAATCCCCTCCCCTCTGTATCCCAGATCCTGGATCCGTACATGCCTCCGCCACCACCCCCTGGTGCTCCCTTGGCCGCTCCAGGACGTGTTGGTGGACCTGGGCGGCAACAGTTGGTGCACACTGCCACCCATGGCACTTTACCCATGGCAGCGTTGGAGGATGCAGTGTAAGTGTGGCGGCGTGCAACCCACTTGAAACTACAACGGTTACTGGTATCCTCATGGTGTCTCTCTCTGTTCCCTTCTCCTATCCAGATTTCGGCTACTAACTCCTGCCACTGGTGCTCCGCCGCCACCACCATCGCAACAGCAGCAACAACAATCTCATCTCAACAACACTCCTGCCGTTGTCGACCCCCTTGCATCTCAATCAAATGTCAACAACGCCAAGGTTCCGTTGACTCACACTCAATATCCCCCTCTGTCGGGAGCAGCAGGAACCACTGCGGGGTATCCTCAAGGGATGCTACTGAATTATTCCCCTACTGGAGTTGCCGACATGGCGCTCTTGCCATCGTGGGTGGATGCCAAGAACCCCCCTTCGTGGTACAATGATGGTTCCGACATTGATACTCTCCTCGAAGATGCTGATTGCTTGAACTGGCTAAGTGNCTTCGTGGTACAATGATGGTTCCGACATTGATACTCTCCTCGAAGATGCTGATTGTTTGAACTGGCTTAGTGATACGGGAGACTTGGACGAAACGTACCCCCCCGCCATGGCCGAGCCTGCTGCTGTTGTTTCAAGTTCGAGCACTACCGCGAATAGCATTGATGCCATCTCTGGCCACACCATTCCGAGTACTGCCACCATCCAGGATCCGGCTGGTGGAGTGTTCCATCCCTCCACGGATAGTTTGTCATTTTTGGTCGACCCTCCCGAACAGCATCATATCGTTGAGGATGTGAATCAGCTGTCATCGTTTCTCGACGAACCACCACCCCCTTCCAACACTGGAGACTTTACGTACGCGTCAGCCACCGAGGCTGTCGAGGCTACCACTTCTGCACCAACTGTCTCCGACTCCACCACCATACACATTCCCGAGCACCACATTGGAGAAAGTGTAACTAATCTGGTAGGATTTCCCGATCTGGACATGGGCGACGAGCAGGCATTTGTTTCTGCGCTATTGGAAAACTCAGGACCAAGCATCATGAGCTTTCCGAAACTCAATAGCGATCTACACATTTGCGATAATAATATCAGTCAAGAGAATTTGGCGCTGGAGAGTGGTGTAGCAGAGGAAGTGTCAGAGGGCAAAGCTGATGAGTACGCCTAGTGCACGTACCTATGGAGTGAGGTAGGAAGTCGGAATAATTTTTGATTGCACGCACGCACGCCCAACCATCTTATGTTGATGGCAGGAGATAATTGTTTGAATGAGAAGTCTCGTGTGTGAGTACGGGGGGCATTTCGATGTAGTTAACTTGCACTTCGGCGTTCAAGACGAAGGTTGTCGAAAGAAACGAATTATCTCTTAGTTTTGAAGGACGAGCGTGGTGATTAGGCCATCATCTTTGGGTTTTGCCAGGCCTCGTCTTTAGTCTCGGGGTATTGAAGGGAAAATTCACAACTGCGCTTGTTCATAAATCTAATACAAATATATCACATGTCAAACAGCCGTCAATAAAGGCAAGCTCAGTATTCATAGTTCTAATGCGTTTTTTGGCTTTCACTCGAAACTCATATGTATTTCTGGTAACCGCGCGAGTCCTGCGAGTCCCACGCCCAGCGCCTCGCGTGTGTCGTGCTGGCTCGGGCAGAACAACGACTCTCGGTATCACCATCATCCAGCACCAGCAGCGTCAATTATCTTGGCAATCCGTCGGGGAAGAATCCGTCATAGTGCCACCCATCTGTAAGTCAACCACCTTGGTTTGTGGTGCTCGGAGCCCGCCGTCGTAGTAAAGGGTATCCTTATTTTGACAACGGCGACGACGATGGCGAAATGGTGAACACTCGCGCTCTCCTACGAGTTTATTGATAAGCATAAATACTGCGTTTCCAGCTCGTAATTTACTTGAGGACGTTTGTACCATGTTCTGTTGTCTGGTGGTTTGCCGATTACTCTCTCTCTCTCTCTCTCTTCTTAATTAGCTACATACTCTCATGCTGACCAAACCATTCTTTTATTCATCGTTGTATCAAAACACACTCGATAGCACTATGTTGCCAACAAACTTAGTCATTATAATATCTATTGTCATTTCATTAATCGCCTCGTCGACAACTGCCCAACTTGGCAATTGGGACATCCTATTTCAGTCGCTTGAGACAGACTTTCAAGGCCCCGTGGATACAATCATACTCAAGTATCAGGTTGGAAGTCGACGCAATTTTATTGTTGAATTGATGGATAAAAATTGCGCTGTAGCCATTTCTAGCACTGTTATCGCTCCCACCACCACTATTGCATATTCTACGGGTGTCACTACCAATCATGACGAAGTGGAAATTAAGCTAGTTTTGGATGCGTCAAGAATTACCTTGCTTACTATTTGGGAAGATAATAGTCTTCAATTCTGCGTGGGAATACGTATCCTGTCGGGAGGTTCCATCATAAAAGAGGAGTGAGTATCTCTCTCTAAAGTAGTAGTCCTCATCGTGTGATGCTCACTAAAATTCTCAACACGCACAATCATATTATTATTCATCCCAATCAATCTCTTCGTTCAATTTTCCTTTCCTTCTTTTCAGTCATCACAGCTTCACTATAAACTTTGTCGATGATACAGATGCGTCTGCGCGTATTTCGTCAACTTCAATTTGCAAATTCCTGGGAACAGCGGCGTGTATCATTTTTGTCGCTTTTTAGAATGTTTTGATAGACGCTATATTGCTCATGTATAAATAACTCACGTTTACACTAAAAGCATCATTGCTACTGATGACTGTTTCCACTCCCTTGCTGCAATAATTTCGTTTTCGAGTTGATAATCAATGACGAATCGTTCAATGTCAAGAAAGACACTGTCTTCACCGTCAGTTGACCTCAAACTCGGTAGGATCTTCTCTTTCATTCATCCCTTCTTCGCTCGCACACTCATTTTCATTCAACCAGGACCTTAATCGGCTTCTGCGTCAAATCGGCAATCCTTCCACCCTTGCTCTTTGGATATTCAATTTGGATTTTCCCCAGCCGTGATAATTGCTGCACCTCCTCGGATGAAAATAATGCAAATGATCCATCCATTTTCTTAATTAGTTGTTTGTCAGAAGCAGCTGCAATGACATCAGGATAGTTTTTCATGTAGTATGCGTTCAACGCTTCCTGAAAAAAAAATAGAATAAAGTGTGTTCATGTTTTACGTTATTAGCCAAGCATACAGAGAGAGCGAAAATGTATTGAGCATTTAATGAATCCTAAACGAATAATAATAAGAAGAAGAAGAAGAAGATTGCAACTATTATCTACGTACCCGTTGATTCGACTCTCGATTTTCCGCGCTCTTCTTCTGCAAGGACCGTATGAGCTCATTATTACCCGCGAGACTATCACATCCATCACCTTCGCCATTGGCACATTTTCCGGGACTGCGAATAACGTCATAGGCATTGGCTGGATTTGCGATGGTTGCGGTAACGGACAATGCAGCTGTGATTTTCACGCAGCTCGTAGTTACTACTTGCTGCAGAATGCATCGGCGGGTAGTACAACAACAATTTTCATTCTTGTCTACCAGGACGGCTGTTGCTGCTGCTGCTGGTAGCGTGTTGGCATGGAAGGCATTTGCTGCCAGTGATGACGTCAATGCAAGGATGATCAACAATCTTCTTTGCGGGGGCATTATCATCATCGTCGTCGTCATTTTCGATTCCCAATTCACATTTCACATTATTTCCCATCTTCATCTCACAGAGATGATGGCCGTTTCTTCCACGTGGCGTAGTTGGTGTCTCTCGTCTCTCTCGCTCTCCATCCATCCAACCAATCAACCGCACGCTCATCTCATGATCATGAACAGAGGACAGAGGAAGCAAGAGCAAGATCGTGTAGAGGTGACCAACATTCTAATATCTCCAGTCATAAACACTACCATTGCCATCAATAATTGTAGTAAGAGATGGCAATTATTAACAACGCTACTGCCAAACCATTTCTTGATTTGAATTCGTCCGAACGGAAATTGATGTTTCAACAACTGCACGACGCTGCCCAGATTGGAGATATCACCGCCGTTAAATGCATATTCGAAACTCACCACCCCCAACAACTGCCCATTGATATTACCCGACGTGGAGGGAATACCACTCTTCATACTGCACTCTGTCATAACCAAGAGGGTCTGCTGATAGATTATCTAATTCAAATGGGCGCCGATGTCAACAAGATGAATTCCAAGGGCTACTGCCCACTCACGTTGGCAATCATTCATTGTCGGGGAAGCAACAGGGCGGTACAAAAATTGATTGAGGCTGGAGCAATATGGAAGAAGTTTCATTCTGGTCTATTCGAGAATCAATCCGCAATGGATGTAGCAATCCAACACAATAATGAAAGCGTTGTTGGATATTTGACATGGCTCATGGAAGAACAGGAGAAGGAAGAGACACTCGACAATCCATCCCAGCAACAAGTTGTTGGTGCAACCAGAGACAAGAAGATGAGCGAAACCAAAACGACTAAGGCGGGCCACGCCATTTGCCCCGTTTGTAATATGCTCGTGAAATTTCCGACAAAAATGAGTCGTATTCTATCGGATCAAACTGCCATCGAACAGCGAACGAAAGTTAATGGAGAGCGTGGAGGAGGAGAAGATGGTGGGAAGCACAAGCAACAAAGAAAATATATTGCTCGAAAGTACATGGATCAACTGCTGCAACATTCGAATGGAGAAGCGTGAGTTATGTGTTAGCTTTCAATCTATTACAATCCCTACTGTGACATGAATTCATCACAACCGCGCGTTTTTCGTGTTGACCTTCAGATACAAAGCACTTTGCGGCATCGAATACCATGGAGTGGAAAACATGAGACTGCGAAAAGAAATTAGTGAATCGTACGCAGTTCTTCATGCTGTCCAAGAATGCTGCATTCGGTTAGGAATCCTCGAAAGCAGTACCGCCAACGGCAAGAGTAGTGGCGACCTACGCTTTGAAAATATATTTCTGATTGATTTGTGCAGTGGCAAGGGGATCACCACTGGGATATGTGGAGTGCTGGATCCCGGAAGGGATAGTAACAACTACTATCTGGCCATAGACAAAATGCTACCGCATACCATACCTCACTTTTTGAATGGGGATAGAATTGAGTACCGCCGTCGAGATATTTTGGTTGATGCCATGTTTGTTGAAATTGACAATATCGTTCAAGAGCAAAGTGTAAATTACGGTCGTACATGCATATTAGTTGGTATGCATCTATGTGGAGTGCTATCGGAACGGGCAGTTGATTTATTTGATCGAACTCCAGGAATAATGGGCATCGTTCTGTCCCCTTGTTGCTTGCCGAAACGGCATGAACAGCACAGAATTAACTTTGTCAAGGGCAAATCCGAGGATCAAATGCAAAGTGACGAACTCTTTAGTTACTTCCGCTGGGCGAATTATCTAAAGGAGAGAGTTGCACAGTGTAATTCAAGTGGCGAATGTGTTCCGCCGCAGGTCCGGTTGTACACGGACGACGAAATGCACACGGAAAAGAATGCAATGATTGTAGCATATAAATTAAGCAAGTAAGAAAAGAAGGTGTAGGTACCATCATCTAATTTCAACGAAGCAGTTTGACTGACTTTCGGTGCACATTCAACGCGATGAAGATGGATTAGAGATGTATCCAGATAGGAACGAATTCCAAGCTTTCCAAACAAGCAACCCATCAGGTACAAAATCCCACGTGTCGGCTGCGCAATAATCACTCGTTGGCCCTGAATTGACTATGAGTTGTTTACCACCGATTGAGGATTTGGTATCATCAATACGGATGCGTTCCTTTTCAGGCCAAACTCCAGACTCTACCAAACGATTTATTGACGAAGCAGCTGCCTGTTCAACGATGGCGTACGGAACATAATCTCCCCATGCCACCTCCTCTTCTTGCCAACTGATTCTATCTGCGTCAGAAGTAGTGAACGTGTATACAGATACCACGCAGCGATTATAGGATGTGCATATAGAGCACTGGAATATCTTTTCAGAAAGAGGATTGTTGAGTTGGTCCTTTTCCTCCTCGTCATGCGCATCCTGCTGCCGCTGTTTGTTTTTCAACATTATCAAAGCACGCGTCAGCCCTAGCTCCTCCGCCACTTCTCGTGCCGCAGTCAATCGCGAGTCTTCTCCGTGGCAAGAGACACCCCCCACAAACATGTCGAATAGTGATGGGAAAATTCGTTTGCTGGATGTGCGTTGATGGACGTACAATAACTGTTGAGGCAGCAGATCCTTGCCTTCCTTGACAGATTGGAAAACATCCTTATCCTTCGAAACAAGTATTCCACTCCCTCGATGCAAAATATTCCAAGTATGAATGTATGGCCGAGGCAATGCTCCCAATACCAGGCCCTTCTCGTTCACCATATCTACAAGTTCCATATCAGCGTATTGGGAATTCAGCGGAGCAAATAATAGTCGCACCCCGGCATCACCATTATTGCAGAGATTCGACAAGAGTATTTGTTGACACACTCTACTACCGTCCAGCAACTGCAATGTGATTCGGAGCAATATTGTGTCCTTCCTCTCTTGTGTGTGTTTTGCTATCAGCATGGCTGCCGATTGCACCATAATGCGACTTAAAATGCACATTAATTCCAATGGCACAATAGTTATTGCATCCACCTCTCCCACCACACCATCATGAGCCACTACCTCGATGGACCAAAATGTAGCAATACCATTATTATTTAGATCATGTTGTGAATCGGATTGTGACCATTGGCAACTGAGCGCCAACACTGGCGAAATTGCCTCGTCTCGTGTGAAATAATCATTGTTGTTGTGTGATTCGCTGAGTTGGCAAAGAGCATGATTGGAATTCTCCCATTGATTCAGTGAATGTAACTCCCATATCAATTCATTTCCATTAGGTGGTCGTATAAGAATAGCGTAATCGGACGCCAAAGACGAAGAAGAAGACGAAGATACTGTTGTTGTTGGTGTTGGTGTTGTTGCTGTTGTTGTTGATGATGATGATGCTGATGATGATGATGCCGATGATGATATTACTGCCACGTGTGGTTCGGTTGACATCCACTTGCGGACTAGAAAATGACGCGGTGATGTTGTAGTCGCGAGACTCAGTTTTGTCGCAGTAAATGAGGCAACGGAACCGATATAGCTCGATAGTAGCCCTAGAACTAACCTATTAGAAAGGAATGCTGTGTTGGATCTCATGTTGGCTTTGTCGTCCAGATCCTCTTTCCTCCGCACATTATTTATTAGTTAGGAAATCAGAAATCACCAAATGCAAGGCAAAAAATACGTTCGCCATTCGCGCCATTTTCTATGTATCTCAGCAAAGGACCGCAGTTTGCTTGCCGATTGAATTATGATTTCCACCACATCTGGATCTGGAAATGGAAAACAATGTAAAGACTGAAACTATCTACATCTATGACTGATGTTGCAGTTGAGACTGCAATGGATGGCGATGCCACTGCTTGGGGGAGAAAAAGACTGATATGGCTATATGTTATATTCGTCTGGGGTCAGCCACTGATTTTGCTCCAGAGAATGATAAAGTAATGCAAGAATCATCTAAGCACCTACCAGACCTAGAAATAGGTCAGACCTATTTGCGTAGGGTAGGTTAGCTATTTTCAAT
>JALLAX010000306.1:0-21224 GCA_036939555.1 Discostella stelligeroides
TTCAGAATCAGAAAAATTTGTTCCTTTCAATTCCTCTTACAGTCCAAAATGAACATTGTTCATGCAATATTCTGGGAGCTCGCAGCAGTTGCGGTACAATTCTTATTCTTATTTTTATTTTCACTGCATCGATGCTATCAATGCAGGAGGAACCTGCTCCATGCCTACGCTTATTTTCCCCATATGTCATGAACAGTGTATGCATGTACCTTCAATACAGTTTTGTGATTTTTCCTTGTCTGGCTTCTGCTTCTTATCAGATTCTGCAAGCCATATTGTGATATTTCATAGAGGGCAACGGGCAACGGGGTTGTTCCCCAAGGTTTTGACCTGTCTTTTTGATTATTGTAATGACCAAGCTAGACTGTTTTTGTTTACCCATTGTCATTGTAACCACACCCTTTTTGCACACTCCAGTGTACCAAGAGTGCAATCTTAGAGTGAAGATTCTGAAGAGCCAGTGTGCAAGTGAGTACCAGCCAGATGATAACTATGTGCCTTCAGTCATTGCCATTGATGCATGAGTTGATGTTTGCTAGATGGTGGTGTTGAATTCTGAATTCCATAGCTCTTTGTAACTCTACTCTCCTCCTCCTCCATCATCATCATCATCATCATCATCATCATCATCATATTCTGCCATCCTGTCAAGTCCTGGCTTTGTGCCACTCTCTCTCCATGGCTGAAAAGAGAGAGGAGGCCCCATCTCTGAGAATTGTATCAAGCTACTTCCAAGAATTTGATCATCCAGTATTGTATTTTGGTGTCACGACACTAATCTGATTCCAGCCATTCTTGTTCCATTCATTTCACGTCATCAAAAAATAACTTGTTCCATTCTGTGCATAGATGAATTGGTGTTCTTTACTAGCAGGTCCAGCAGGAGGAAAGACATTGGTACATCAAACCTTGTTAACCATGAACCCCCTGTGTACAGAAAAATGACTTTTGTTTGCAAAAGGTTTCCTTATTGAATTACACAAATGTAATTGGCAACTAATTGCATGAAAATTCTTAAACTGCCACCTTGTTCACATGGTTAAATCCACTAGTGACCAAATACTGATGGAGGATGGCAATGGATCATAGCAGTTATTGATCTCTGATTTCTTCCCACCAGACAGCACATCAAATGTTGGACTTGGATCCTGTAGCTATCTGTCCTAAATGGGTCTCAATTTCCTCAGTTCAATGTGATGAGAGATGCTTTCAGCCTCAGGCACCATTGCAGAACAGCTCATAGCACCCAGCACCCACCTATTGGAGGCTGAGACATGTCTACTGTTATTGTTATGACAGCAGGCAGCAGGGCCTTTTATCAAAGATGGTATATGCACTTCACACATCTTCTTTCACAAAGCAGGAATGCTTCCAGCTTAATGCTTAACATTTAACATGAAGATCAGGCCATCCCTCCTCTGATCCTTACCACTCAATCACCACATTCCACATGCACCAGTAATATTTGACCATCATAATAAATGTTGTGGAATGGAATTTCCTGATATGTATGTTTTAACTTTGGGTCATCACCATCACCATTGCGGACTTCACAGCCATCACTGATTCTTGGACAAACCTTATGGACACAGCAATCATATAGGATACACACAACTGTAACTGGCACTGAGCTCATCAGCTCCCAACAACAGCCAAAAGGTCACCTACAGTGGGCTGCAACTGCAACACTTCAGTGTACCTCAACATTGATTGCCTATGCCATCTTCCTGCTGGTGTGAGCTGCTGGAGGGCATCTTTGATCTCCACTGCCTTCTTCATACATGACATCTTGGCTTAAGCCCCCTTGAGACTGCCACTGTCAACAATTGCAACCACCCCCTGTACACTGTACACCCCACCCTCCTCTTCAAATATGAAGCAAATATGAACAAATATGATTAGGACCACTTACATATAGAGTCAATATACTGGATTGGTACCAGAGCCCAGGGCTGCTGCCCTGAATACTAGATGCTCTCACACCCAAGTTATGCAGATAAGTACAATTATGCATGGCTGGCTCCCTGTCATGCACTTACCATCACACATACACAGATTGGCACAATGTCCATCTTGCACATATCCCAATAATTGACCACTATTTAATTACCCTCATCCTTTTCTCTTCCAGACTCACCCGGAAACAAGACATGATATGGGCATTGCTTCACAAGACAGAAAGGTCTTGCTTTTGGAATGCTTCTCTGGCACCTTGCCAGACCTGGAATATAGAACCCCTTCCATACTATCAGTAATCACTTTTCAACAAGCAATCATTTTAAAGTTCCCTCCCCAGGGATGTCTTGTTACTAAGGATTGGATCACAGCAGTACTCAGTACTAGAGGAGATGGGCTGCCCACAACACACACATTGCACCCTTCTCTTATTTTTCCTCTGGATAGAGCTCACAAATGCATTGTGCTGGCTTAAGCATAACAATGTTGTGCATAATACTTGAACTGAATTCCAGCACCCAATGAGAATTTAGAGTCACCGATCAACTTCACTGGTTCTGGTTTGCTGTTGCCAACCTTCTTTCAGTAATAGCCCTATTCTTTGATACCAATTAATCATGCAAATACGATTGGACTCAATCAATCAACAATAATATGACCTTACCAGTTAAAAGGCAGTGATTAATACATCTCAAAATTGCACAGAAAGTTTTCACAATTGAATGAAGAATGCAGATTACAGGACAGCCCTGTATTACATCTTACTTCCAATTCCAATCAGACATCACCCAACCCTGAACTTATGACTGTTTCAGGATGATCAATATTCTTTACTACATTACCCAATTATGCATAACAATCTAGCTGACAATACTCTTGTTTGAATTCAATTTTGTCACACTGACAAAGTGCACTGACACTTCTGCCTAGTGTGCCTTGAGTAGGTTCTTAGTCTCATCTCTGTGAGGACCCAGCATGAGACAGAGATATTGTCCCTTGCTTCCTCCATCCACAAATCTCAAACTTCCATGTGAGTATTGTAATGCTTGGAGGTCGAAGAAAATGGAAGACTCGACTGAACATTATTTTTTGGCTTCAACAACTTCTCTGAAAAGAGGCGGCCGTCACTGGGACGCAGGACAGGTGGCACCACTCACACCACACATCACACATAAACCATCAACCATCACCCCATCGTCATCGATGGGGCGATTAATATTGTAGTTATAATTCGACTTGCCCATCAATGCAACCTTGGTTCGTTGCCATGAACCTAAGCTAACTGAATAGGGGTGCGTTCATCATCCCGGCCAATGCAAATACTGTCTACCCCGATAACTGTAGTATTCTCCGCTTGTGACTGGTTGCACCTTGCCACAGTGCACATTTATCAGTTTATTAGACCCAATTCTTTTGAAGACAACCAAGTCCTCCAATGATGACTACGACCAGCGACCCCCCTCCTGCGACAACACCGGGCACAAAGGTCCCAAAGAAAATGAGGAACTCTGGTGCTGGCCAGCAGCATGGTGGAAATGAAGGTGGAGGTGGGGGAAATCCTGGTGGTGGTGGCGGCGGCGGAGGTGGCGGCGGCGGTGGCTCACGTGGGCATCCACCACCGCTGCTGCCACCCACCCCATCTCAGGCGATGATAATGATGTTTCAAGGCCCTGGTTTTACTCCCGCTGTTGCCACGTACATTGTTGATCAAGAGTTGATCAACACCCCTGCCATGATGCGCAATCTTGATGACAATCGATGTGATAATATCGCAAAGATCATTTGCAAAGTGCCTGCCACGCCCGGCGTCACAGTACCACACAGTTGCAGATGCTGCTGTGTGCAACTTCCAACTTGCAGTGGCTTATGTCAAGCACCACAATCGCACCACGCGCACAATATTGCCACTTGATATCAGACCGGCTAAGTTTGCTGGCATCAAGATTCAGTGCGAGATCGAAGAAAAGCAGAAGGGAGTCAAAGTTGACCTCCCAACTGGCCTGACCCTTGACCAGCCCATCAAGATTGCTAAAACGTTTGAGGCCGTTGTTGAGCACCTCGGACGTTACCATGGTGGGATTAGTAGTGTGCCACTCTCGTATGTGGTTCGTACGCACCTGTTACCTCCCAACCAGTACGCCGCCCCCCAGTTGGTGACATTAACTCTGCCTACTCCTCGTATGATGCAGAGCTTGTTGCTATTGATTATTGATGATGATATCTTTATGCTCTAGTACTGAATATACAGGCCTCGAGGAGGGGCCCTATCACCATGCATCTATGGTGGACATGACCCGAGTGTGGGAGATCTTGCACGATCTGTTCCACACCCAGTCAGTCTGGCTTCACGTGAAGAAGACCCAGGCAGCAGCTAGGAACTAGGAACTAGGAATGGGCGTGCATGCTTCCGTATGCTGCACAATTACCTCCTCGGAGGTATTAATTCCACGCACCTGGGTTTGCAAATCATTGCTCAGCTTTGTGCACTCAAGTTTGAGGGCAATCGCAAGAACTTTACGTTTGACAAGTATGTTGCAAAACATGTGGATTTGCACAACCAAGCTGAGGTGCTTTGTGCCCACAATTTTAAGGAACTGACCAAGGAGATGAAGGTCGACATCTTCCTCCATGGCATCTCTTCTAATGCCAGTCTTGAGTCGTGCAAGAATAACGTCATTGCCGACCCCACATTCCTCAGCGATTTCCAGCATGTAAAAGACCATTACACTGCCTATGTCCGCCAGCGTGCGGCATACAACCCACCCCCTGCTCGCAACGTTTCCGCTGTCAAGACTGGTAAAGGGGCAAAGGCAAAGTCCAATGGGGGTGGAACTGCTAAACCCACTGATGCCAAAATTGCAGCTTGCCCCATCAAGCTCGTCTCGTCCCGCGGTACTGCGTTTGCCATTGCCCATGTCCATGCCCTTGCCCATAGTTCTAGGATTACTGCAATTAATTCTAAATTTAATTCGTTAGTTGAAACCACACTAGAACTTGACTCTCATACCGACACCTGTGTCCTAGGTAGGGACGCCCTCATCATGAACAAGCCGGCCTAAGTCTTTACCACTGCTTTTGGCTGGTGCCATGCCTTTCCCATGGCTGCCAAAAGTGAGGCGCATGATGCCCTCTCTCTTGTCTTTCAGCATGTTGGTGTGCCACCCGCTATGATTCTTGATGGCTCGAAAGAGCAAATCAGCAGCACATTCAAGAAGAAGCTGAAAGAAGCTGCTTGCCAGTTGCGCCGAACTGAGCCATACTCACCATGGCAGCAGGCCGCTGAAGGTTGCATACGGGAACTGAAGCGCACTTGCTCGTGCCTCATGCTCCAGTCCCGCTCCCCCAAAGTCCTATGGGATCACTGTCTTGTTGAGCTCGCTGCTCTCATACGTTCCCACACTGCCAGTGAGGTATACATGACAAATGGTGAGGTCCCTGAAACGATCATGACAGGGGACACCGCAGACATTAGCACCATCTGCCTATTTGGTTGGTACAACTGGGTCATGTTCTGTGACGCCATTGCCTCCTTCCCTGATGATAGTGCTGTCCTGGGATGATACCTTGGCCCTGCCTTGGACACTGGCCCTGCCATGACTGCAAAGATATTGAAAGCAAACGGACAAGTGGTCTATCGCTCGACCTACCACCACTCCTTGACCCTGGACAAGCTTGCCTAGCCCGAGCACACCGCGCTTTGTGCAGAATTTGATGCGGCCATTGTAGCCAAGCTCGGTCCAGCAGCGATACGTGAGGATTTTAATGCTGAGGACCTTACGCAAGAGCCTGAGCCTGATGCCTCAACTGATGATGATTCCCTTTCAGGGGACGATGCACCAGTTGATGATGAAACCCCCACACCTGAAGTTGGTGACAACTACTTGCAGGTGGAGTTGCTCTTCCCTCGTGGGAGCACAATGGCCTGCAGCAAGGTCATCAGCCACAAACATGATGCCGAGGGAACCCTCGTTGGCCGCGCCCATCCCAACCCCATACTTGACACATGCCTGTACAATGTCGAGTTCAAGGATAGCGACGTCGCAGAGTTAACAGCTAACAGTCAATGCCATTGCAGTCTCCATGTACACACAATGTGATCCCGACGGGAACCAGTAAATGCTCTTTGACACATTCGTCCGCCACCACAAAACCAACAAGGTCATGTCACTGGAGGAACAGTCCAAAAATGTGTTGTCGACGGAAGTGGAAAGGATGGTTCTACCTTGTGTGAGGACCTATCTAACCTGTGCAATGCCTACCCTGTGCTGCTTGCTGAGTATGCCATCACCCATGGCATTGACAAAGAGCCTGCGTTCAACTGGTGGGTGCCACACACTATGAAGAAAAGGAATGCTATCATCAAGACGGCTCGCTCTCATACAGCGTGATACCTGAAGAAGACGCACAAATTTGGTATTGAAGTACCTAAGTCTGTCAAAGATGCACTCTGCATTGACCATGAAAATGGTAACACCTTCTGAGCTGACATCATAGCCAAAGAAATGAGGGAGGTTCAAACGGCATTCAGGATTTTAGGGGACAATGAATTGGACCCTGTTGGGTACCAGAAAATCCGATGCCACACGATCTTCGATGTAAAGATGGAAGACTTGAGGCAAAAGGCTTGCCTGGTTGCTGGTGGTCCTGTTACCAAAGCCCCAGCCACCATAACATATGCCAGTGTGGTCTCACGAGAGACTGTACGCATTGCCCTAATGCTTGCAGCTCTAAACAACTGAGAGGTCAAGACAGGTGATGTCTTGAATGCGTACATCACTGCGCCCATCACCAAGAAGGTATGGACAGTCAAGCGTGCAGTCATTGTACGAGCTTTGTATGGCTTGAAGAGTGCCAGAGCTGCCTTCAGTGCACACCTTGCACAGTGTATGCAAGATATGGGGTAAACTTCATGCCGAGCTGACCCTGACCTATGGTACAAGCCAATGACGACCCAGCAATACGATGACTTCCAGTACTATGCGTACATCCTGTGCTATGTTGATGATATCCTGGTTATACACCATGACGCAATGTCTGTGCTGAGACGAATTGACCGATTCCTCCCACTGAAACCCTTGTCAGTTGGTGACCCAGACATTTACCTTGGCACGAAACTCAAACAGACCAGATTGAGCAATGGCCTCTGGGCATGGGGAATGAGT
Organism: Discostella stelligeroides; assembly: GCA_036939555.1. Classification (NCBI taxonomy): domain Eukaryota; phylum Bacillariophyta; class Thalassiosirophyceae; order Thalassiosirales; family Thalassiosiraceae; genus Discostella; species Discostella stelligeroides. Next base: position 7,119 of record JALLAX010000306.1, read on the forward strand.
CCATCAAAAAATGTCTATCAGGCGGTTGCCAATTGTGAACAGCACCTAGCCACACATTTTGACGGCAAGTACAGCCTCGTATGCAAGGCCAAAAACCCGTTCAAACAGTCCGAGGACAATTATGAACCTGAGCTTGACACTTCCGAGCCCCTAATGCCCAAACTTGCCTCATACTACCAGACGCTCATTGGTGTCATGTGGTGGATGATTGAAATCAGACGAGTTACATTGCTACCAAAGTATCAATGCTATCCTCACACCTTGCCTTGCCACACGAGGGACACTTCGAAGCGGCCCTCCATGTAATGTCCTACTTGAGGAGCCACAAGAACACGTGAATAGTGTTTGACCCGACTTACCCTGACATTGACCACAACTCCTTCCCGGAATGTGACTGGAAGGAGTTCTATGGTGATGTCGAAGAAGCCATTCCAGCAGATGCCCCAGTGCCACTCGGCATGGAGGTTGACCTGCCGATATTTGTTGACTCTGACCACGCAGGAGACAAGAGAACACGGAGATCACAGACCGGCATGCTAATATATTGCAACATGGCCCTGTATGACTGGGTATCAAAGAAACAACCAACGGTTGAGTCCTCGGTATTTGGTGCTGAATTTGTGGCTATGAAATTTGGCATGAAGAAGCTGCGTGCCCTGCGGTACAAGCTTCGAATGATGGGTATGCCCATTAGTGGACCATCCCACATATACAGTGACAACTTGTTGGTAGTCACCAATGCACAGAAACCCGAGTCGCAGCTGCATAAGAAGAACAACGCCATCTGTTACCATGCTGTGCGGGAATCAGTTGCCATGGGAGAGTCCATGGTAACCCTCATTCGGACAACTGATAATCTGGCTGACGTCCTGACCAGAGTCTCATGTCATGGCCGGAAACACAAAGATCTTGTTAGGAGAGTACTGTATGACATCTTTGACCATGATGGGGATGAGACGAAGCCAATCTAAGCATGCTGAGAGTGACTTCGAGAGGACTGAAAAGAGGCAGCTGTCGCTGGGACACAGGACAGGCGGCAACACCGCTCACACCACACACCACCCATCACCCATCACCCATCACCCCATCGCCGTCAATGGGGTGATTAATATTGTAGTTATAATTCGACTTGCCCATTGAAGTGACCTTGGTTAGACGCCGCAAACCTAAACTAACTGAATAGGGGTGCGTTCATCACCCCGGCCATGGCCAATACTGTCCACCCTGAACTGTAGTATTCTCCCCTTGTGACTGGTTGCGCCTTGCCACGGTCCACGGTGCACGTTTATCATCTTGAGAGATACTTAGCAGTCAAGTGCAAGCACTGGACCTTTGTTCTTGCTCATTGCATGCCATGAGAGCCAGGATACTGAAACAAGGTGTTAACTGTATGGTTCTGTTGATGACGCGGGCGGCGGTACTTTTGATTTTGCCGGTTTTGCCGCAGGTGGTGGGGGTGTGATGGAGGTAGAGTGTTTGGTGGGCGGTAGCTGAACAATGTTATAAAATAGTCAACATAGAAGTCCGAGCTCTCAGCTCTTGGTGGTGTGGTTTCCGGTATGAGGACTGCGTGTACTGCTAAGGGGACTTTTGGGCAGTTTATTGTAAGAATCGCCACACTCGTGATAATTATTATTGCCACCAGTGGTGCCAAGGTGTTGAGCGGTGTTTGATTCACTGTGAAATAGCTGGTGAGTGCGATAGTGCCGCAGGCCCCAAGTGCGATTAGCTAACAATAAAAGTGTCTGAAGGGAGGGCAATCGCGTCGGAGGCATTCATTCGGTCGCTTATGGCTCTGCGTTACTCTACTGCTAGGGCTTTATCCTGCTGCTGTCTCTCATGGCCATGCCGCTCCTTCACAAAAAGAATGAGCGCTTGTGTTGCTGCATGGCTGCGTCTGTTCATCACCACAAAAGATAACCTAAAATGTATGGTACCTACTATCTACTTCTTAGGCCCATGCTTACAACAAATTTTTTTTTCCGCTTGTTGCCAAAACTCATTTCTTAAAAAAAAATGTTGATCTGGACGTTTTTTTCACCTTACAACAAAAATATTTTTGAGGCCCTCCCGAGTGGTTTATGGCGATAAATTAGCGCAATTGTACTTAGATTATCTATCTTCTATTTATCGTCTCGACCTGTTTGGCTGTAGATGCTGTCCTAACGTTGTAGGAAGGACTAAATGTAATTGAATGCTTTGAAAGTAAATTGTGAGCTAGTAATTATTATCTACCGCTTTTAAATAAAGTAAACCTAAATAAAACATGAGAACGAGCATAGGATATACTCCCCCATGCACTTTTTGAGTTGATATCAAATAAGTGTGTTATCGATGCTGTGCTCGATTGAAGGTTTTTAAAACAAATAGGATGAACCTACTCTCGCGAGTAGTACGGCGTGAGTCGACGAATGTTGATTACGTCTGTGTAGCCGCCGCGTTGCAATTTGACATTGCCATTCGCGTAGATCGCTAGGATCGTGAAGGGGCCAGACTCGTGAGTCGATGGCGAGATCTTTGGATTGGCGCGTTTTTCGTAGGGCTTGAGTTTGATGAGGACCTTGTCTCCAACCTTGAACTCATGCTCCACGCGCTTCCGATTTTCTTTTGCGTTGTTTTGCAAAGTATTTTTGTTACGTGTTGCTTTCAACCGCTCCCAGTCAATGATCACTGTTTGACGGAAAATCATATCGCATCCGAAAGCAAGTTGTGCTGGCAAATATGGTTCGTTGGAAGGTGCGGTGGTGCGTAGTGCGTAGGCGCAAGCCTGAATAAGCGTGTCTACGTCGTCGGACCAGTCACTTTCGAAGATTGTCGAGCGTAGCTGCTCTCCGAGGATTCCTTGGATGCGCTCCACAATCGCGTTTGCCGTTGGGTTCTTGACCGTGGTCCGTTTGCTCTTGATGCCGTAGCTGCGGAGCATTTCCTGGAATTCGATTCCCAAGAATTCGTTGCCGTTGTCGTGTCCGCATTCCAATGGGCGTGGGTATCGGCAGAGCCAGTTCTTGTCGAAGGCTTTAGAAGTTGCGATCGAATTTGCAGTGTTGATTCGCGCGAACTCTGGCCATCCATTGCAGACGTCAACCATTGATAGGAGATGAACTTGGAAGGTAGAGATTTTACCCGTGATTTCATTGCGATACTTGATTGTCCATGGTCCACAGCAGTCTAACTGAACTTTCTCCCAGGGGTTCCTGTTGCGAGTTGCTGGAGTTGGAGGGATTTTGCCGTAGGACTTTTTGTTGGTCTGTTTGTTGCGTTGGCAACTGTCGCAAGATTCAACGTGCTGTTCGACCATTGTTCGTAGCCCTTTCCAAGCAAAAGTTTGGCCAATCGTGTTTATCATCCGAGTGACTCCGGCGTGTTGCAAGTTGTCGTGATACCACGAAACAATGCGCTGCTGTAGAGTTTTCGGTACCCAGATTCTTCCGTTAAACGTGGTGACGACATTACCATCGACGGTGATGTTGTCGATTTTGTCCGTGTATCGTCCCGATTGTACGCGTTTTAGTAGTACTGCATCTTTCGCTTGGGCGCGTTGGATTTGATACATATCGAGTGGGAAGTCTTCGTTGATCGCGCGATCGAGGTTGCTGATAGCAAAGAGATGTTCGTTTGCTTCCGCGGGAACTTCATTTGACATTGGCAGTCGGCTGAGGCCGTCCGCTCCGGTGTTCTTCTTGCCAGGGATGTGCACGAAAGTGGGTGCGAACTTGGCATCGAGAAAGATACGAGTGCGCTGCTCGCGCAGGTTGGCATGTACCGTGTCGTGATGTGTAAGATTTTGGTGGTCTGTGTGGATTCGTAGTTCACAGCCCCGGATAATTTGCTCGAAGTGTTTGCAGGCTTCGGCGGCCGCAAGTAGTTCCTGTCCTGTCACCGTGTACTTAAGCTGAGCTTCATTGAACTTGCGTGAGAAAGTGCTGATTACGTTGCCATCTTGGACAAGTAATGCTCCCATCGCATAGGTACTGCTCGCGTCCGGATAGATGTCGAATGGGCGATTAGGATTGGGGTAAGTCAGCATGATTGCTTCGGCGATTACCAATTTGACTTTCTCGAACGCTTGCTGCTGTTCGCTCCCCCACGAGAATTTCTCATCCTTGCGTGTGAGTCTTGTGATTGGCTCGCAGATCGCTGCTCGGTTTGGAATGTGATTCTTGATGAAGTTGATCACTCCGAGAAAACCCCGTACTTGTTTCACGTTTGTAGGTGGTTGTATCCGCAGGATTGCATCTACGCGGGATGGTAGTGGCCTGTAGCCTGTGCGGTCAAGTTGGAATCCTAAGAATTCCAGCGATGATTGACAGAAGCGACTCTTTTCGCTAACCTGCATTCCGCATGCAATAAGTAATTCAAGTATCTCATTTAAGATAGCAAGATGTTCTTCGAATGTTCCTCCCTTGAAGTGAAGGATATCGTCGATGTATGGATATGGTCTTCTTTCTTCCATCTCTGCGAACACGTGTACCATCCGAGCTTGAAAGAGATCCGTTGCTGGCATGACTCCCATTGGTAGTGTGAGGCATTCGTATGCGCCAAAAGGCATGACGATCGTAAGTATCTGTCGTGTCGCATCGTTGAGAGGAATGGATAGGTATCCCATGTTGAGATCGAGGCTCGTAGCATACGAGAATCCGCGGACCGACGTGAGAATTTCTTCGGTTGTCGAAAGTGGGTATTCTCTGCGTACGAGTTCTGAATTGAGTCGGCGAAAGTCTATGACCAGTCGGATAGATCCATTTTTCTTCGGTATTCCAAAGGCTGGAAATGCCCACTCTCTCGCTTCAAACTCTTCCGGAGTTAATCGCCGCATTGTGCCAATCGTACATTGGCGTCGGAATTCGCCTTCCAGGATTTCTCTGTTCTTGAGAGGTACTGGGTATGGCTTGGCTCATGAAGGCTTGGCTTCCGGCTTGAGAATTATTCCAACGGATCCTCCGGTGTATTCCCCACGGCGTCCCTCAAAGGCTGCTTCATTTGCCGTGAGTACTTGAAGTAGTTGTGCTTGTTGTGCCGGCGTAAGTTCGGTCCCGTCACGTTTAACGACTTCCATGAGATCAAGTTTCTCGTAAATTGCTTCCGAATAGGTTGCGGCTTTGGTACCTGACGTGATGAAAAGTTCTTCCAGTTCTTGGTCAGTTTTTGACGTGTAGATGAGTGTATGAATTCGTGCGTCAGTCCAGTAGCCGTTCGGAACCATAGGAACTGCTACGTCTGATCCCCATGTGATTGTTTTCTCAGTCCGAGACGTGTCGATCCCGAGAAGGTCCATTTGGCGACATCCCATTATCATTCCGTACCCGAAGTCTCCCGATTGTTGCGGTGCGACTCTGATAGTTGCCAAAAATGCACGATTTTGGCATAAGTGTGGTAGGCGTATGTTGTCAATGGTGATTTGAAGTGACGTCGTCATGGTGCCATTTGCTGTGTTGTAGGACTTTCCTGGAGCTTCTTGAAGTTCATATCCCAGGGCTTCGGCAAATGGGTAGGACATTATCATGTAGTCACTGTATCCATTGTCGATAAGCATGGTAGTCCCGCATCGAGTACCGTCTTGTGCAGGTATGTCGATGACCGTGATGCTATTAAGTAAGGGTTTGCTGTTGTCCTCTCCCTGTACCATCATCGCTGATGCATCGTCGGTGTCGTAAACTAAGTCCGCCTCTTCCGACTCCTTAACTTCCGGTTTTCCAATTCGTACCACCGGTGTCGTCTTCTTAGTTGGTGCATTTGTTGCTTGAGTCGAATGTAAGTCTCCTTTGGATTTCTTATCGCTCTTCGTCGCATCTTCGTCACCTTTAGACTTGTTATTGTTGTTAGCCTTGTTGTCCGGGCAGTCTTTCCACTCGTGAGCGCCGTCGTACTTTCTGCATGGGTTGGAGGTGGGCTTCTTTGTATTTCCATTGCCTCCCTTGTTATTCCCATTGTTGCTCGACTGATTCGACTTGCCGTTATTGTTATTATTGTTGTTTTTCTTCTCTAATTCTGCGAATTCCTTCTTCAACCTAAATTTCTTATCCAATTGTGTCATCATTTCCAGAATATCGGCTTGATCCTCAAGATCGTCACCGCCGTCTTCGAGGTATTTTCGCTGTGCCATGACAGGCAAACTCTTGACGATTATCTTGTTGAGTTCGATGAGTGAATATTCTTCCGCATAAATTCCGAGGTATGGCAAGAGGCGATTGATTTGAAATAGTCGGTGAGTACCAGCGCGAAGGTCATGTTCGGAGATCTTGATGTCCCCCTTTTCCATTGCTCTGCACTGCGATTTGAATGCCGTTGGACCGAATACTTGCGTGCCCAACCGTTGGAGTAATTGGATAAAAACTGCCTTCATGTCTGCTTGCTCCCAATCATCAATCTCACTCGTGATTGTTTGCCATTCTTCTCGTACTTGATCATCCAGCGCTCGAGCCATTACTTGTGCTAGCTTTTTGCTTTTCCCTTCGTTCCACAGTCCATACATGTCTCCAAGTCCGACCATGCGGCTCATTAACGCGACCAGATTTCCGTAATCATCTCCGGCTTGATAAGTTCAAACGTTTTCCGACACTTCCGTGTCATCGTCTTCGAAGAACTTGGCCTTGATCAAGTCTTCACTTGGCTTGGGCTTGGTCATGTTTAGTGTTCGCGAATTGAGGTTGATCCTTCTTGAATTTCAGTTAATTTGATCAAAATGTCCTAACGTTCTAGGAAGGACTAAATGTAATTGAATGCTTTGAAAGTAAATTGTGAGCTAGTAATTATTATCTACCGCTTTTAAATAAAGTAGAACGAGCATAGGATAGGCACCACCACCACCACCAATACTACTACTGCCACTGCCAACAACAACAACAACAACAATGATGCCAACGCTGCCAAAATTGCCATGCTATTATCCTTTCACAAAACAGCCCTCGTCGATCCTACATGGAAATTAATGGGATGCGGACATGGCGAAGAACGACGACTACTCGAACAGTTTCCCCAATGTCATTCGATATTCGCTGCACTTTCCACTTCAAGTCGACATGTGATACTCGATATTACATGCCGTATGGCAAGTGGTATGGCTGAATTTGTCAATAAGGATTTAGGACAAGGCACCTCCACAATTCAAGAATACAATCGCTATTGTCATTTTGTGGCCGGGTTGGTAGGAGAAGGATTGACACGTCTCTTTGTGAGTAGTGGATTAGAAACACATCCTACCTTGGTGACTATGGGTGAAGAAATGATGTATTTGAGTGATCAAATGGAATTGTTTTTACAAAAGACCAATATTCTACGTGATTATTTGGAAGATTATGTCGATGGACGGGCATTTTGGCCGATGGAGGTTTGGAAGAAGTATGTCCCTACTACTAGCGGCGGCGGCGGCGATGGTGGTGGTGGTGAAGATGTTGGTTTGGGATATTTTGCCAATCCCACTACACCCGACGCCTACAATGCTGGACTAACATGTCTCGATGAACTCATTACCGATGCACTTGAATTGGTACCCGATTGTCTGTCCTACCTATCGAAATTGAATTGTGCCGAAATATTCCGTTTTTGTGCTATACCGCAAGTAATGGCCATTGCCACCTTGGAGAAGTGTTATCATAATGACAAGGTGTTTACGGGTGTGGTGAAAATTCGCAAGGGTACGAGCTGTTGGTTGATTAATCATGCGGTATCGTTGGAGGGTGTGCATGGTATATTTTATGAGTATGCCAAGAAGATTGAAAGGAGGACGATGGTGTTGATTAAGCAGCAGCAGCAGCAGAAGAAGAAGAAGAACTATGGTGATGGGAATGGTGGTGGCGGCGGCAACGACGAGCAACCACTATTCTCGTACGAACGTACCATGGAGGCATGTCGGACTATTCTCGAACTTACGCGTCCGGCGGTGGTGGTGGCGGTGGACGCATCGTCGACCACCAAGGCTTTGGTTGGTGCCTCGTGTGCCGCCGCCGCCAGCATTGCCGCCGCGATTTCTCAGGGTGGTGGTGGTGGTAGCCCATCCTTCAGGTCGGGAAGCATGTTGTTGATGGCTGCTGCTACTGCCACGACAGTTGTGGCATTGTCGTTTGGTCTACGTTCCTTCTTGGTCGGCAACAAGAAGAACAGGAGGGGTTTGTCGTGGTCGTTGTCCGAAGAGGAGGAGGAGAAGCATGATATCTCAGTACCCTCGTCGTCGTCATCGTCGTCGGCGTCGTCGTCGAGGTTGAAACTGTTGCCTGCAGCGAAGATCATGGAGCAACAAATGAAGGAGCAATAATATTTGTGTTGGATAATGAAATATTGAAGAGGGTGCTGGACAGTGAAGCGAGGGGCATCGTCGGGGATGGGAATGCAACGAAAGTGTGCGTGAATGAGAATAGATGAAATACTGATGAAGTTATATAAGTACCATTCAACATTGAGTGGCAGAGAAACGAACAGAAGTGGTAGTATTTGTTGGCCGGAACAATCTTCCTCGGCGGCTGGCGGTGAGTGTACACATTGGATGGGTCGATCAATCGAATACAAAGTGCATTGTCATGCGAAATCAAGTGTACTACTACCTAGTCCTACCACTGTAGTAGCCAAAAAAGTTAGACATCAATTGAATAAAATTCTTGGCCAGCCACTCTCAGTTATCTGCTGCCTCTCGTCCTTTGTGTGCCCATTTTAAGTCGACGCCACATCAATATTTCATATTTCTATCGCTACACCTCGTCTCCTATCGAGGTAGTCTAGGTAATAACTAGTACTTAGTAATAATTATTATCTATCGTGGTTGCCGGGGACCAATATTGGTTGCAGACAACTACTCATTGACATCGAAAACCATTCTTTACTTCTTGCACTCGGCATCCTACTACTATTTCCTTACTTTTCATTGGTCCAAATAATCACTAAACACCACACGTCAGGGGTGGACGACAACAAACAACAACAACAACAACAACAACAACAAAATCTTGACACCCCTACTCCAAATGCAATCTCCCTACTTTTCATATTGGCGCCCACACCACACTCAATTGAAAAGACTTGCAATCGTGTTCGTTTTCTTCTTGGCAGCCTTGGCCTTCACCGGAGCCGCACTGACGGTTGGAGCTTGAGTTGCTTTCGCCTTCTTGTTCTTTTTACCCGACTTGGTGGTGGACGATGTTGGACTTGCCGTGGGGGCAGTGGTGGTTGGAGGACTTGCCGTAGTTGGACTCGCCGACGGACTTGCCGTAGGACATAGTGCTGTTGGAGTCAGAACAGAGGCTTGGTAGCAACATTTATTGCCACTGCACTGACCAACAAGGTCCCCAAAATCAGGACTAACAGGGGTCAAACCTTTATCGGCCAAAGATTCGCATGCATGAAATGCGTTACAGGAATTGTCAATGTTCCCAACGGTTCCACCATCCCACGACATCTTACTACAAGCATTGTCACCATTGCACGAGTCTTGAATAAAGCCAACTTTTCCTGTCTGAATCGTACCGCCCTGGCCAAGGGTTCGACAAGCAGAATCTCCAGAGCAAGAGTTCACAACGTTACCAACATTACCAGTTCTATAACATGCAGAATTACCCTTGCAACCATTTACCACCCATGGAATTCTGGCTCCGTTACAAGCCTTTTCTCCATTACAGCTTCCATCCTTGCACACTAAACCAACGAAGCTAACGCAGGCGTCATCACCGCCGGGAGTCACGCAGCAATTCCCCCCACATGCCGATTTACAGGTGATGGTGGGATCGGTGGCAAGATTGCCGTAAGAACAAACCACATAGCCCGCTGCGCCGCACACAGTGGCGGGTGGAACCGGGGTGGGACTTGCAGTCACTTGTAGCGCCCTGGCACTAATCGACGACGGCGACGACAAAATGCCAGCGTCGGTTAGCTCTTTGTTGGTCTCTTCGTCGTTCACCACCACTCCCCTGGCAAGGAGGACGACGCCACCGTCGTTCTCGTTGGCAGCCGCTGCCGCAACAATAGAAGCCCTGCTCGTCTTGTTCGACGACGATGCCAAGAAGAGGCAGGCCCATATCGACGAGGAGGACAACGACGATGCCAGGAGTGTTTCAGTGGAGAAGCGCATGATGATGCTGATGAGGAGGAGGAGGATGGAGGATGGATGGAGGAGGAGGAGGATATGATGTGTCGGGATGGAATTAATATTTTATGTGTATCTTCTTTCTGTCTTAAAAAGAGTACTACTCTCTCTCTCTAGAGAGATGATAGAGTAGTACTACACCTTCGCTGGCAGGGAGATAAGCCGCACCTACCATCACGCCACAATGGGCGGATCATCAGATCGGAATCGGAAGCTACCGTTACAATAGGTCGCTGGCAGACGCCGTGAAGGTGCTTTCGATTCCTACGTAAAATGACTACCGAAAATACTCGTATGTAGACTCATCCTATTCCCTCTGTAGAGATTCGTCTCTCGTTTCACCTGCGCGCCTCGCTCTCTTTATCTTGCGTATTTCATACTAATTCCTACTCGTACAAAATAAAATCGCAAGAGAATGACGTCATCGTTTTCGCCAAACAGCTTCTCTTTCCGCCAATCAGCTTCTCAAGAAATTATTTTAGATCGGCCCCCGACGGGGTCAGAACAGCCCGACGCGCATGTTACGAGAAAGCCCATATTTCCAACTGGACGATTTTGAATCTTGATAGCTTGAATGAAGCGCACGGAACAGAGCTTTAAAACGAGCTATCAAACATCGAAATTGAGTTAGCAGAACCCTTATTTGAGTTGATTCAAACGAAGGGTCAAATTTTAGTGGAACAGAGGGAGTACTTACTTGGACTCCTATGTCACAACCTTGGGCTTTGGGAAGGTGCTGGGACGAAAAAAAATAAGGAAAAGAGAAAAAGAGCGCCGCGAAGCGGCCCCTTTCCCGCCAAAAATTTGCGCAAGAAGAGGAGAGAAGAGGAGGGGGTGATGGACAGGCGGGCGGACAAGCGAGGCCCATGTCCCATTTCCATTTCTGCTCCGACCATGCTCCGATCTCTTGATCTCCGATCTCCGATCCGGTACCAGCAAGACGGTGAGGTTTGCCATACTTAGCGAATGCGGATACGGTATACGTACGTAAGAGTTGTTAAGTATCGCGCGTGAGAAAGGCATAGAAGCTTTTCGTTCTCCTCACGAGAAACTATCAACCGTGCTTTCTCAACATTCGTAGGATCTACACAGAATTCTGTGTACACATAAATCTGTGTACACTGAATTATTCTGTGTACACAGAATTACACAGAATTCTGTGTACACAGAATCTCGTGTACATAGATAAAACAGACTTCCTTCCACCCTACACCAAGCAAGTCCAACCATGAGCGCCGCGACGCCCCGTACAAAGATATCTACATACTCCTCATCACTCCACCTTCACGTCCGATTACAACCAAACATAAGGTGAACGCTCTTGATAATCTTGACAATCAACTGGAACCATCCTTATCGAACTCAGCGAGATCGGCAGGAGTTGCAATCCCTTCTGCAGCCATAGCCTGAGCCGTACGGGCAGAAAGACCAAGGTAGTCAGCATCCTCAAAGAATGCACGGATCTGAATAGCAGTGAAAACCATTGTAGCGAGAGGTATTATTGTTTGAATATTAGGAAGAAGGCTAAAGGAAACGGAGAACAACCACAATTCGATGAATCGCAGCCAATTTGACACACTTTGGACAAATTGTGGTGTCAAGTACAACTTTCCAAATACAAGTCACAGAGAAAGGATCCATCTTTGCGACTGTCCCTGTGCCAGACAACCAGCGATGTTGTCGGCGGCAAGGTGAAACTTTGAGATTTGCTCCTCCATGTAGGAGCTTAATATGCCAAGAACAAAAATAGGAAAGGGCAATGTAGCACCGGCCCAGTTCTCCCATCTTCTCATACAAAGAGCGATGAGCCATAGTTGTATGAAATCCATAAATACAAGTCACAGAGAAAGGATCCATCTTTGTGACTGTCCCTGTGCCAGACAACTAGCGATGTTGTCGGCGGCAAGGTGAAACTTTGGGAGTTACTCCCCCATGTAGGAGCTTAATATGCCATGAACAAAAATAGGAAAGGGCAATGTAGCACCAGCCCGGTTCTCCCATTCATACAAAGAGCGAAGAGCCATAGGTGTATGAAATCCATCAAGTAGAATGAGAAAGCTTCCCGATCGTTCCACCCTTAATCAAGCCAGTTCACCCAGGAGGGCTCTCGTCAAAACTAATACTTCAGCATTTTGAACAAGACAGAGGAACTCATATGATTGGACCATTGAATAGCGTCTACCTAATGGTAGGACGTGTTATGGCCACAAGCAAGCCATGACGAGATGGGTTGAGGACAATGGCCGCCGAAACGGTGTCCTCCTCGTTGTATGCCAGGGAAGCTACCATGTACAATGTGGTAGCACCCGCTCTCTGAGGTATCAGAGATCATTGTATGGAGTGTCATTGTATTCCAACTCGTCAGTCGAACACAAACGCAGCAGTAGTACTAATGGCCGCTTAAGTCTAGAATAACATGATCATATCCTCATATGATCAGCCGAATGGCGATTGTTAGTCTATGTCTGTTCTTAGAATAGTTAACGTGTTAAACGCATTATGAATTCTAAAGTATTGCATCATGATCATCGTAAATCAATGCTTTTACTTCTATTATTTATCGACGGGCAATTACGCGTATCCGTCGTCATCATTCACATCCTTCCTTTGTCTCCCTAAGTAGTGTACTTGTTTTCCTCCCTTCCTTTGGCCTTTCACTTCCAGGCTCAAGTCACTGTCGAATCGCTACATCATAGTCTCCACGGCAAAGCCGGTTAAAGCATCATATGAGCATCAGAACGTCCATCGCACTGGACGTTGGGTATGATAAACTGTTTAGATTCGCCGTGTAGCCTATGCTACACTTTGAATAAGACTATTACTCACACGTAATAAGTTAAGTTGATAACATCACATAAAAGATATTATGACTTTACGTGTTTCTATCACTCGGCACTTGCGCTTTCTCCCTCTATGGAGATCGCTCTTTCTCTGGCCGCAATGTCCTAAAACATGTCCGTCCGTCAATCCATCTGAGGAACCCAAAGTTGGTCTGCGCCAAATCACTGATGCAAAGTTGAAGTATTTTTTTCAAATCATTTTTGTATGGTGCCTACAGAAATTATACCGTGCAAGGTCACAAAGCAAGAGAATCGTATGACTCCAGCAAAAAAAATTCTCCCTCCGCTCAAAAAGAAAGAAACACACAATCTACAATACAAAATATTTCTTATAGCTTGCAAAGAGTCGAGTACTATCTACAATCTCCTTGACCCGGAGCTGCTGAGAGAAAAATAATGACAACATGCTGAGAACGTCAGGCATCAGTCTGGCCAGCCAGGCCAGCGCGGCACAGCCCCACCAGGCTTGTCACTGAGAAAACAATGATGTGTCGCAATCAGAGTGGGGCCGACAATCACCAACACAAGTAGTAAGTCACGCTTTGTGAACTCACACCTAAAAAGCGCAGGGTGTGAGCTGACACAACAGGAAAAAAAATCGAAAATCTACTTAGTCTGAGAAAATAAGCTAGAAAAAAGTGGAAAATTTAAAATTTGGCAAAACGCCAGAAAGGTGTGAGTTCATAGCGGGGACAGATAGCCCCAGCCACCCCATTCATTGACAACAACAAATCTATGGGCGCGATCAGATGTCGATTCCTAGCCAACGCAAAAATCCTCATTTTTTGACCTGGACTCCCCTAATTTATTGTTCGGGTTCGGGTGTGGCACACTTTGCAATAGTTAAACTATTAGACTTCTGATTTAAACTATTTTTACAGTTTTTACTATTCCTACATAAGAAAAATCCTAATTTTTAGACTTATCCAAAACCATGTGTATTTGTTAGTAAAAATAGTTGAAACATTACGCTTTTGTTGCGATGTAATTTTTTTACCAAGTGAAGCAAATTCTAATATGAAAACACTGTCTTCAAGATCTTTTTATGCCTATTCTGAATCTTTTTAATTTCTTACAAGCCTGGTGGGGCTGTGCCACGCGGGTGGCTGGCCAGGCAGACTGCACCAGTAGATGCTCTCTCCATGTTGTTTTTATGGCAGCGATGTATGGTAGCTCCGGGAAGAGTTTCTCCCCTTT